>QANU01000323.1:104291-228072 GCA_003254905.1 Nissolia schottii
TTTTTTTTTTTTTGGGAAGGGAGGGGTCATCGGGTCCAAAGGCCCATGAATCTTTCAACTTGTTCATAAACTTTATGTTCATTATTTTCAAACAATCGAATAAAAAATTACACATTTTCAATGCTAATAACTCCCCTTTAGCTAAGTTGGGTGGTAAAGGCCGAAAGTAGCAATTGGTTGGGAATTAGAAACTAGAAAGCAATAAAGATGTAGTGAAAATGTAGCATATGACATGGACTTACAAAAGATTAGCCTAGGTGGTAAGCAATTTTGATTTCCTAAAAGCAGAAAGCAAGTTCAAATTTTTTTAATTAGAGAAATAATTATTATGGAGAGATTCTATAATGCTTTTGTTTTTACAATCAAACAAAAAATAATCTTATATATATTTTAAAGAGTTTAATTGCTGTGCACTGATAGTGTAAAGTCTTTTTTTATTGTTATCCAATCAAATAATTTCATATATATAACTTTTTAAATAATGTTTTACACTATGCATTGCAATTAATTTATTTTAACTCAATAATGTTATGTGTACACCACATTTTCTGTCACCATGCAACCACTGTATCACCTATGTAATGGTGGAAATGGGTAATGCCAGATTTTGGCTTAAGCAGGTTTGGTCTGTCTTCTAAATACTAAGCTTGAGTGTAAGCTGGTTACCTGACACAAGCTTATTTTTAAGGTCTGGTCTAACATTTTTAAAGGACTGGCTTGTCCCGAAAACCTAAAAGGCTACCTTATAATCAGGTCTTTTATATAGGCTTAAAGCTAATAAAGAAAAACTCAGCCTAAAAGAACTAGTCCAGTCCATTTATTGAAAAGAAAAACGAAAAACAAAAAATACAACCCAAAATATTGTCTAGCAACTAAAAAGTTATTAAAAAAATGTTGAAAAAAAATTGCAGGTTGATTAGGGAAAACATCGCAGGAACAACGTAGACACAAGAGGGGAGAAGTTAGGCCATGATTGTGCAACCATAGGAGAGAAAATTTTGAAGGTCCTTTGGCGATGGAAGAGACAAGATGGTGGCGGCAGGGATTGGTGATGGAAAAGGAGTGAAGCGCAATTATTGCAGGTGTGTTGCTCTCACGATTTGGCAAACAAAGAGAGGTAGAACCAAGCTTGACGGCACTAGCTGCTGGATATGGAGACATGGCAATGCACGAAGATGGAGACGCGGATAAGCAAGCGAACATAAAAACAAAGAGACAGATCTACTGGAACGGTGATGGAGGTCCAAGGCTACAAGAGATAGAGGTAGGAGATGTTGAAAGGAGGATGAAGAGTCATGTTGTATTGTTGGGCGTGACTGAAATGAAGAATGGAGGAAGAGAGAGTGAAGTTGATGGGTCAATTAGGTTTAGTATAAAAATACCTTTGTTGTTTAAAATTATTAAGTATAAATATCATGAATTCACACACACACAATAGCTAGTGACGGTGTTGACAATTTGGACTAGGTGTGTTCATGGGTTGAATTGGTCTTTACTCGAACCCGACCTTAAACTCGATAAACCTGATCATCTTTAGGCTGAGTTAAAACTTGGATTTGGACCGGGTCAAGTTGAAAAAATTGCACACTAAACATTATATTTCCTAATTAAATACTCATTAATTTCAAACACTACAACAAAATGACATGAAATTTATAATTTTAGCATTCTCATTCAAACTTCCATAGTTTTAGTGGAACATAAACAACAAAAAAAGAATAAGTGCACTACAATAGATTTTAACACATTGAAGTTGACGTAGTTTAACTACAATAGACACCAAAATAGAAATGGGCTATGGGATGGGAAGGAAAGAAAATAAGAAATGCATAGTAGTGTATGCAGGCCGGGTCAGGTAACCCAAGACTAAATCCGAACCTGATATTAATTGAAATCGGGTTTTTTTTAGAAATGTTTAAAATTAAATTTAATTAAAATCGGGCAGGTCCGGATTATGAACACCCCTACTCTGGACCAACATAAAATGGTGGCGGATTTTGCCAATGATGATGGGGAATGGAATGTAGAGCTTCTCCAGTTATCCCTCCCAACTCAACTAGTTGTTGACATCATTAGCACCATGCCACCTTCTCCCCCTGATGACAAGTATGATTTCTACTTGGCGGGAGCAAAGGATGGGAGATTTAGCATCAAGAGTGCCTACAATTATCTTAGAGGGGAGAACACTGGAACTGATATTATTTGGCAGAAGATCTGGGATTGGAAGAGGAGCCCTAGGATGAAAATATTCATGTGGACCCTCACCCATAACAAGATAAAGTTTCGCTTGATAAAGTTTCGATTGACATCCGTTGGTCCTCTCCTCCTCCCCAGTGGATTAAAATCAACTCGGATGGAGCCACTAGAAAACCCAAGCCCTATCAATTTTGGTGGGGTGATAAGAAACAACTCAGGTCATTGGTTGTTCGGGTTCGATTCATACATTGGTACTGATGTTTCTATTTGAGTTGAGTTGCTAGCTATCCTCAAGGGAGTGGAGCTATCTTGGGATAGAGGCTGCCGACGTGTAATAGTTGAGTCTACCCTTATTAAGAATCCAGCCTCTTCCTATCCTTCCACTGGTCCCATTGTGAGAAGAATCCAAGCTTAGGCTACAAGGGATTGGTCCCTTACCTTTTGCCACATTCTTAGAGAATGCAGAGAGGTTGTTGATGGGCGTGTGAACTGGGTGCTTCATAACCCCTATGATCTCACAGCTAGGCCTCAACCTCTGTCTTGTTGAGCACTCAATTTGCTACCTCATTTCTCTGGGGCCTCCTTACCCCGTTGTGTAATTTCTATTTAGTTTTTTTTTTTGGTCGTTGGCCCTTTGAAGTAACACACACACACACACACAATAGGTGAATATACAAGTGAGTATACAATCAGGCTAGACATTACCCTAAAAAGTGCATTACCAAAAAATTTGCAAACAAGCTGGCCTGATAAGCCCAAAAGGCTTTTTATTTAACCTGAAGCCTGGACTTTTTAACATAAAAGGATTTTAAGGAAAGCTTGACTTGGCCAATTTAACAAACGGGCCAGGCCAAGCCTTACACGAGCTAGGCCACAGACCCCCAACAGGTAGCTTAACCTATTTTCACTCCTAATGGTATACATATTGACAACTGTATACACAAACTTTTTCACACACATGCACAAACATTTTTACAAACACGCACCATTTTTTTCAAATTCTGAACCAAATCAAACTAGATTTGTGGTAAATTAAATTGTGAAAAATAATTATCATTCTCTCTCTCTTGTTCCCAACTCATGCTCTAAGTGGGTGAACTCATTCTCCACTATACACAAACATTTGAAAGCAGGTACACAAATTTTTGAACTAACGTGAACAAACTTTTTAACAAGCAAAAACAAAGAATAAGATGAAAACGAAATGCGTAATAAGAAGAAACCTTTTAACAAGCATGCACAAACTTTTGAACAACAAAAAATTAAGAATACGATGGTAACGAAAACTCTGGAATCCATAACTTCTTGTGAAGAAGAAAAAATGAAGGAAGACCGATGTAGAAGAGAGAAAAAATAAAGAAAGAATAAAAGAATAAGAAGAGTGTGATGAAGTATGAGAGAAAGTAGAGAAAACACACATTAAGGCACCACTTGTTACGTCGTATAAGATTTGATAGCATTAATTAATATTGCAAAATTAGTTTTTATCATGTGTTTGGTGTAACATAGGATAATATAACCTTATACGGTCTTATCCATTTTTATCTTACGATTGTCGTATTAACTTATCATGTCTCTAGAGACCTGAATAGACCTGATAGTATTATCTTTTTTTACTCAGTCTTGAATTATTCCTAATTATCCTCTCATTCCTTTTTCATTATCTTATAATTGTCAATCATCATCGTTGAATTCTCTTCTTCTCTCTCTTTTTCTCTCTCCCATTGCAATTGTCTTAGTTTTGTCTCTTCTTCAAATTCAATTTCTTTTGATAATTCAAAGCACATAGAAGTGAAAAATCTGCACATATCAATTCAAAATCTACTTACAAACCGCATGCTCATTTTATTTTCCAGTTATCTTTGACTCAAAGAAATAAAAATTCATTGTTGGAGAAAAATATCTTTTTTTTCTTCTTTATTTGAACTTATGCAAAATTTGAAAACTTTGCTATAGATCATTTGTTTTTTAAGCTCTAAAATAAACACTTTTCAATTTTGGTGAAAAAGTTTGTGTATTTTACAATAATTTGTTTGGAAAGTGTTGAATATCATTATAGGTTTATCTGGATATTTTTTTTTCAAATGATCATAAGAGATTATACTTCAGAAATTGTTTATTTTTTATTTATTTATTTTAATATTAATTATAAATTGATACTGCAAATATTAAATAGTATAAAATCATATAATTAGATGTGGCACATCAAACACATGACAATATATAAATTTATACAATGTATTTCTTATATTATATTATCAGGTCTTATATTATCATGTCTAATACTATTAAATTTTGTCATATACGATGTACCAAACAAAACTTTAATGTGGTGACGGTACGGTGAAAGAAAATGTGACCTGCACACAACATTTTTTATTTTAACTAGGTAAACAAATCAAATTGAACCCCCTTGCACTAATCAAAGGAGCAAACAAAGGGTTAAACAGATTTATTACAATGTGAATATTAATATTATACCATATACTTGATTTATTGAGAATGAAGGGCGTTACTTCAACAAATCAAATGGAACCCCTTTGCACAAATGAAAGAGCAAACAAAAGAGTTAAATAGATTTATTACTACAATTTAAAATAGATGTCCTAATTCCTCAGATCTCACGTTCGCCGACTNTTATCAAACACATAATAAGTCATATTCAACATATGCATGTTTGTGCATGCAAAAATCAAAAAAATTAAACATTATCAAATATATAAACAAATAACATTAAACACATGACCTGTGTCCATGTAAACATAAATGTTTGATAACAATGTTTATTTTTCTATTTTATAATATTTATTTATCTATTTTATAATGTTTATTTCTGTGTGTAACATATATATATATATATATATATATATATATATTGTCAATTTTCAAAGTGTATAAATAGTACTTTTGTAAATAAATAAAAAAAGATCTGGCACATTTAATGCATGGGGGTACAGGGGACTTAGGCATTTCAAACAGCAATTCCTGATAAATGCTTTGTATCTAGAATTATTTGTTAAAGCAAGTAAAAAAATAAATACAGGACAGTAATTGGATAAATCAAATGAATGGAGACAATTTTTTTTCTTAATCAAAAGTTCTAGCAAGACAATGTTGACTGTGTATCTTTTTTCTCTCTCCCTATATACCATGCATGTACAGACAACTTGTTATTCAACTTTTTATCTTCCTCCCAAGTAGCTTACCACACAAACCATGGCCATGTGCCCACATAGATTACAGTCACAAAAACAATATTTCTTAAAAGTCATACAACATTGCACTTTTCTGTTGCTGACATCCGAAGAAACTTTTTTAATATTGCTAGACAGTCTTTACCTTGATCATATCCTATTATAAGTACATGCTGAGGTGGTGCTGAGGAGTAAGAAAAAGAAATACAAATTATTAGTTTTCTCCTCCATCTTCTTAGTACCATCTCAACTTTACAGTGAGAGAACTTGCAATTAATTAATACCCGAAGTTAAATGTAACTTAGTGCTTTTAAGAAGAAATTTTTAATAGCTCTTGACGCAAGAAAAATCTTTTATTCTAAATGTGGGTGATTTAAAAAAAAAATGATCTATATTTATTGATGTGTCAAATTATAAATAGATTAAAACAAGAGTAATCTCTTATTCACTTAATAAGCATCTAATAAATTTTTCAAAAAAAAAGGGGGTGAGATTATTTGTTCACACCGCGATTGTATATATAAATACCCTTAGTTCATGCACTTCCAAACCACCTTGGTCCCCTAAAACCATTTTTATGCTCCACTAGTATTTCCTCTCCAGGTTCTCTGTTCTGTTCTTCTTCTACTACTATATACCATGAACCTTGAAACTTGCCACCGTCTAAGCATCAGAAACAGCTGCAATTGGCAAAGTTATGAGAGAATGAATGGCTATGATGACCTCAGTGAATCTGTGACAAGATTGAAGATGGCATGCTTTAGAGCACTGTGGAGGAAGATCAAGAGGGAGAAGAGGAGGTTCTTCAACAACTCTTCATCAAATGTGGTTCATCATTTCCATTATGATCCTAGCTCCTACTTGCAGAACTTTGATGATGGATATTCCTCCACTGAGCCTGATAATTTCGAGCGGTCGTTCTCGGCTAGATTCGCCATGCCCTCCAAGATTTTCGAGAAGAATGTTGAAGTTATGGAAGGTTTAGAATTGGAGATAAATGATGATAAGAACAACATGGTGTGAATTTTTTTTGTTCTATATGGACTCAATTTCCATTTTTTTTTCTTTTTTGTTGAACTATGATTTAGTTGTACATAGTTTTAGTTTTAGCCATCTCTTGTAAATCTGCTTGAATGTTAGATGTTACTAGTTTGATTGAATTTTAGTTAGAAAATTCTAAAATCAATCATGATGATCTAAAAGCGCAAAAGTTTCACTATTAAATTGGTCAAAATTGATTATAGACCAACGTTTGCAGTGATAAAAAAAGGTGGTGTTCTCATTCTTTTCTTCCTTTTCTTTTTATGTCTTCTTCCTTTTCTTCTTTTTTTCATATTTTTTTTGCCAAAGTGATGAGGTTTTGATGACAGAATTTCATCCACTTGGTCTTTTTGATGGGCCCTATGACTCATTAGATAAAACTTTCGAGTCACTTTGGTGTCAATCCAAGTGCATGAAACTGCATTTGCCATATCATCAAAGTAGCAAGCCATCATAAGTACAGTTGAGCATTGCTTCCTGATTTTGCTTAAGATTAGGACATTGCAACATTGCCGATGGTGATAATTAAAAGGCACATTTGACCTCCAAATGGAGTTTATATCAAATCCTTGTTAGTTTTAGCTTAATTAGGCGTTAATCGCAGATACGATTGCATTGTGATTTCTGTGATTGAAGAGTATCATAAAAAAATTCAGATCTACAATTGTTATTTTAATACAATTGCAAAGATCACCGTAACAACAATATTGTGGTTGAGGACGGCAATTAACAATCTTTTACGACTAATTTTCCTTTAAAACATGGAGATCACCAGAGTGGGTGTGCCTCTCCCAAAAAAATCTTCTCCATATACACTATCAAAAATTGAAACCTGACTAAATGCTTTAGGAATCCAGTCATCTACCAACTATACTTGACTTTATTGATACAACTAACCTTCTTTATTAACCTACAATGAAGTTATTTCCTCCTTATAAAAGATTTTATGCACTTGATGTAATTGCTACTGTAATGCGGTTGCAGAGATCACCTCAACAACAATATTTGGGTTGCAGATTCCAATTTAAAACCTCAATTAACCTAAGATTAAGTTATTTCCTCCTTGACATTTAGAGCGCGGGACAGAAATCACATTGTGTCAACATCTGCAAGGACCATTGCAATGCTTTAAAAAATATAAAGGGTTTGTGCCAGTGAATAATTTCTCTTCTAGAGGTTTTGATTAGGCTCCTCTTGTGCTTGCCAAGAATTATCAAGTCTTGGTGGGTTGCAAGCCTCTACTGCTATACTTCTTTGTCTGCTTTTTGAGTCTTTTAATGGCAAGGTACACACCACTTAACGAATTTATTTCCTCCTTGTGAGGATTAATTCTATGTGCTTGAGGTAGAGCACATTATTAGTCCTTAGTTCTCCTCTATGGTCTAAATATTGCAATTTGCAAGGCAGTGACAAAATAGGGTATCATTATTTCTCTCCTGTCGCAAAAATTCCTCCACTGTTGATCAACCAACAGAATAATTAAAGAAGAGCTTGTATATGGTGGTGGTCCACTATAGCTCCTGGTCCTTTATGGACCACTATATCTGCCTATCCAGAAATAGCACTAACTGCAACAGCCATGTGCTTATATGTTGAACCTGATGTGCAAGTGCTACCCAACGCTCCTTCATTTGTCTCCTAGAATTTATTTCCTTCTTTCTTTTCCTCCTATCTTCTCTTTTCTTCCCCTTTTTATCTACCTTCTTTTTCTACAGGATCTGATTCTGCTATTTAATTTTAGAGGAAATATATCATCTTAAAATTTTTACATGAATCATGATATTGTCATGTATAGATTTTTACTATTAATTAGTAAATTAATGTCTATTTAATGTGAGGTTGATTGAAGAGGTAGATATCTCAATCACTTAATTAGAAGTCTCAAATTTGAGTCTCAAGAATAAAACAAAATTTTGTTAGAAGAGATCAGATAATCAAAGCTCTAGTAACAAGACCCTAATGATAGTAATTTTGTCAAGACAAAAAAAAGGGTAAAACCACTTTTTTTATCATAAAATTATGGGAAACATTATTCTAGCAATATTGGAGATACAACAATTAAAATTAAAGTTACTCTTTTTTGTGCCAATTGTATCTTAGGATTCAAAATTGTGTTTTTGGTATCCAACACATTTGGTATATGAAATTTTTCACATAAGAAAATTTATTCCCATTATTAGAAAGTAATTCAAAGAGAAAAAGATAAAAAATAGAGATAACAAAAAGCTATAGGAGGCTTTATTTTTTCCTTGCATCAATTGGTACACTTTTTTACCTTATCACTCACTAAAGGGATACAGAATTCAGAATTCAGACCGGTGCAGTTATGGCTGGTGGAATTTAATGCTTGTCCTTGTGCTACTGCTATACCATACCTTCCTGTTATGCTTTGGACCGTGCTATCTAACATTAATATCAACAATTACTACATGCCCAAGTGATGCTCTTCCAAATTAGAGACAAAACCTCACTTGGTGGGACCTCCATAAATTCACTACACAATTAATAATCGTGTCAAATTGTCAAACATTTCAAAGAGATCAATGTCCAATTCTTTTGTCCAATGAATGTGCCATGCTTCTAAGTGACACAAGTATGATCAAGAAAAAACCCAACCAAATCGCTGCTCAAATAAATGCAAAAGACAACCTTATGGTTTAGGCTCACCTGCCATTATAATTGGCAGTTCATAGGTGTTGGAGTTAAAAGGTCCAAGTGTGTTTTAAACTTAATTTTTGATTTGGGTAAAGGATAAGTTTTACATTATTTGAAATTGGTTTATGTTAATTCTTTATATATAGATTTGGTTTATAAGTTAATACTAATGATATTGAGTTGAAAATGTGAAACTTAGACTTTGCTATATTACACGTGTAGTGCCTTGTTTTGTCACATGCGAGTAAGTCCATTCAAATTTTTTTGCTTTGTTGTTTATTTTTTGGTTCAGTTATCTTTGTGACCATTGGAGATATAATTAATGGGTTTTCTGTCTTGCTTTATATACATGACCGTTGAGACCAATTAACTTGGTCAATTGGATTGTTTTATAGTTGTTGGGTTTGGCTTAATTTGTCTCTCCCTTTCTCGTCTTCATCTGCGATTTTCTGCATCCCACTGCATTGTTCACCTCTTTTTCTTCCTTTGAAAATCATGATGTTGTCGAGGCCGCCCCCACAACCTTCACTACTAGTTGGCCAGGGACTGCATGTGAACGAGTTCTCGAGGAGATCACATCTAATCCTGAAGGAAATCTCATCGAGACCTTTCCACCTAGCAATAGCATTGAGTAGGACAGAAATAAGCCCCTTAAAAACAATGTGTTTTTGCACGATTTGTAATATATCACTCCATCTCTTCTCCTGCTTTCTTTGTTGTTGTGCTCAAGGTTAGGGTTTTTGTTTCCATAAATTTTGTGTTCTCATTTTATCCCTGTTAA
Source organism: Nissolia schottii (assembly GCA_003254905.1). NCBI lineage: Eukaryota > Viridiplantae > Streptophyta > Magnoliopsida > Fabales > Fabaceae > Nissolia > Nissolia schottii. Next base: position 114,159 of record QANU01000323.1, read on the forward strand.
ATTAGCTAAAACACACCATTATCCATACTATTTTCAAGACAATAAACTCATGGAAATTTTGTTAGTTGGCTTCTACCCTAGCTCCACCCAAATTATATTTACCATCATTATTATTGACAATGAGAAAGGATTAAACGAGAAAATGACAATTTTAAAAGTGATTTATAATATGTGTTTTGACTACTTTTATAATGGAATTTTAGATAAATATATAAGGTAATTAGTAGTGAATCATCACATCATGTGAAATTGAAATGTTTTTTTTTAAGAGTAATCAATGTATCACTTTAGTTTAAACTCCAAAAAAAATGACGCGTTAGACGCGTGCTTATATAGAAACTTTTACTTAAATCTATAAGTAACAACTTTCTCTTGCTTAGCATTAAAGATTTCATTTTTGGGTCAAACTTGAGACAGCTGTTCTAAGCCCCCACCCTCTACCAATGGAATTGGAACCACACACTCTGGGGTGACAATATATAGCTTGAATGATTGCTACGCATAATGCATACAACCTTGGATTTGAGGTTAGCCCTCAATTGCTATGGAAACCTAACCTTGTACATCATAAGCAATCTAACAAGCTCCAACAGTAAAATGTTGGTCAAATCGTCTGATGCAGTGATTGCACATGGCTTAAAAGTAAAATGCATAATAAAATCTAATCATCATATATCAATCAAATAATTGACCATGATTCTTTGATAAAATTTGAATAATTTAAAATTGGATAAAATATATCTACGGTCCATCTACCTAAAATCTCAGTTGAGTCTTCTTGCTTTTTTCATTTTTATATTTAATTTGGTCTTTTACATTTTAAATCACCGTTAATTTAATAACTATCAAACTTGACAGGTAGCAAAAAACAACTTTCTCTTGCCAAGTTCAATTGAGCTAAATAAGTGTCATTTTAAAGCTAAAAAAAAATCTATAACTTTCATGAAAAACACTAAGGATTAATTCAAAGGATTTGGAGATCAAACAAGCCTCGGAATAGAAAGTGATTGTTTATATTCTATTAAAAAAATAAATTAATAGTTCAAATAAAGATAAAGAACCAAATTGAACAAATAAAAACCATAGCACCAAAGTAAGAAAACCATGAATAAGTAAAAAAAAAAAAAATGAAGAATGAGTTTAAACTTTTACAACTTTGATAGCATTATGTTATGTTTATCTTAGTTTCTGTTATGGACTAAATGTTGGGTTTTTTTGACCTTAGTAAGGACACAAGTTGCACTCATCTCCCTATAAATAATCTTATAAACTTTGAAGTATGATAACTTTTTAACTCTTAACCTAAGATCTCACGCACCTACGGATTTAGACATCGGAGTGTGTGCAGGTGCACCTCCAACTGCTAAACCAAAGACCGAAGCTATTGGAAAAGGAGATTGTTCAGCCACTCAACGTTTACCCACCCATGTTAATTCACCCATGTTAATTCACAATAGTTTCATAATGTTTGAATACACGATTGAGACCTCCAAACGTGATTGTAATGTTTAGTCATCCAATACCACATCGTCATTTCAGCTGCAATAAGTTAATTTACCATACATTAATTTTTCTGCAGGATTTCTCCCACCCAATATTTAATTAGTTTCTATAGTGATCTCAATTGTCACATGCATTGTTAAAACCAATTGCTCTAGAAAAGTATTATAGATGAATTGTTTGTGAAATGAAAAAAATAGGCAAAATGTACATGTACGGAAAAGGGAGGGGGGGATCAGTAAAAAATGAGCAGCAACTAAATAGTTACCTATAACCTTGGGACATTTTCACAAGTCTCAGTTGGCCGCTACTTTTAATTGTTTTTTCCTTCTTTTAGATGCTCTATATTATTTATTTGTTTTTTTTCCGGCAACTATTTTGACATGTTATAAATGAGCTATGACATAAAATAAGTGATCCTCATCGTAATTATAGGACAAGTTTGTAAGAAAAAATGGATCCTGTTCCAATATTTGTATGATAAAAAATCGAGGAGGTAGATATTGGTGATGACAAATAATTAAGACCAACTTATGTAAGCAACTTGCTGTCGACAGACTTTAAGAAAGAAATTGGGGTGGAACATGGGTTGCCTTTGAAGGCTCAAGCCAAACCTACCAAGCAACCACAACGACAATTCGCTCTTGAAGTTGTTCAAAGATTGAAATACTTTTGAAAGCAAAGCTCATTAGAATTGTCAGGTATGTGAATTGGATTTTCAATATTATTCCAGTAATGAAGAAAAATGGGAAACTAAGAATATGCGTAGATTTTAGAAATTTAAACAATGTTACTCCAAAGGATGAATACCCCATGCCCATAGCCAACATGTTGATTGATTTAGTAGCGAGGCATGAATTTTTAAATTTCATGGATGAGTATTCAGACTATAACCAAATTTACATACTTGAAGAAGATATACCCTAAACTGCATTTAGGTGCCTTGGAGCACTAGGCACTTTTGACTGGGTAGTGATGCCCTTTGGCCTAAAATATGCAGGGGCAACATATCAAAGGACTATGAATAAAATTTTTCATGACTTTATTGGAAAGTTTATGGAAGTCTGTAGGGAAGAGATAACCTCTTGAGCACCATGAAAATTGGCATTAAAGATGATAGAAATGCCTCGTATTACTCACCATTTCCGTGAGGGGATCTAGTTTGTAAGCACTCTCTAAGTGACACAAGTGTTTGTTCAACTCTGCTTGCAACTTTGTGTCAATGGCCAATAGATCCAATAGGGGAATTAATGACACCAATCAGTTTATTCATCACAGAAGTGAGAAACCCCATAAGATATTGAGGCGTTTTAGGTGGAGGAGTGGCCTGGCGGGTTGGTCACTGGGGAGGAGCCTGATGAGTCACTAATAAGCTTTGAACTTCAAATGCAGAGGTGATACCATCCTTAGCTTTGAGTCCTACACTGTAACTGGCACCAATTGCTTCATCTAAATTCGACAGATCCTCCAGGAATTCCTCTTCATCATCATTTGTCACCAAAGAGATCTCATTACGCTTGACAAGAGGAGGGACTTTAAATGTGGGCTCCACAGGTGGTGGTTGGATGATGCCTCTTCTTGAAACTCATTCCCATCATTGTCCTTTGTGCCCTACAAGAGTTATCGAAGGATGCATTTAGATCAACACAAAAGATATAAAAAGGAAGATCTATTAATGACCACTCACTAAAGGTAGATTCACCTTTACAACAATAGAGGATGTGGCAAGCAAAGGATCTTGATCCTTATCGGATTGGACATTGGCAGAAATTGGTTCTTTTTCGGGGACCTGATGTAATGATTTTTATCAAGCAAGAGAATTAGAAACAAAACAATGAAGAAGTAAAAAAAATGCAGAATAAGTTATGTCGGCAGATATACCTTAGTGGTGTTAGGAGCACTAGAAGCTAGTTTGGCTTGGAAGAAAGCCCTAGGTTGACTTAACAAAGTTGCCTTTGTAGTAATGCAAGCTGTTGGGGAAGGCTTGTTCTTCTTCTTAACCATATAGAAAGATCAGGTCTCTCCAACAAACTAAATGTCATCATCATTAACTGCAACTTTCCTTTTCTTAGGAAGATGGGGTTTGAGAGTAGGGGACTTGATTGGTTTCTTTTTCTTATCATCTTTCTTCCTTTCTTTCTTTTTTCCTCAATATTTTCTTTCTTAACTTGAACTAGATTGTGTTTCTTATTGCTTATGAGTTCTCTTTCTGTCACTTGACCTTTCTGTTTGGGGTCATCTTTTTCTTTGATTGCATCACTGTCAATAGTCTATTCTTTGGAGTCGTTGTCTTGAGCAGTAGCATCAACGACAGGTTCTTCTTCCTCCTTACTTTCCTCTTCATTTTCTTCTTGTTGAGAGCCTTTGAAAAAAGTACCTTCCATCACTGCAAAACAAAGGAGAGAAAATAAACAAATGAAGTTATTAAGAGGAATGACAAAAGAAATAAGGAACTAAAAAATACCCAAAGGGGGATCGTGAAGAACTTTAGTATAATTTTTAATTAAATGGTTAGTGAATGAAGACCATTGGATCCCTATGGGTGTCACTCTAGGAATGTGTCTTAGATAATGCAACCTAATAGCTCATTGAGGAGGATCTAGGAATGAGTCTACGACACCAAATGGACCATATGGTAAATGTTTAAACTTCAAAGGTGTCATGAAGGATTTATGTCGGAGAAAAAGATTCAAAGCCTTAGCCTTTTCATATTTTCTCCAAAACCTTCCTTCATGGGCATCCTTTTTCGTATTAAAAGCCTCTATGGCATCGAGGATAACACAATTAAGTCCCCGAGGATCCCATTTGACTTTGTACAATAGCTCAAACTCTTGTATCTCCATGTAATGAGTACCTTTGTCCTTGCCGACTAGATTATCTGTCACCTGCACCACAAAATCCAAATTCATTTTATCAATGTAGATTGAGAAGGAATAAATGATATTGTCATAATACTGATTCCACCAATTGGTGAAAGAGAGGATAGTCAGAAAATAGTTTTCTGTTGCCCCAAACTGTCGAGCCACCCCATTGGAGAAGTGCAGGTTCACTCCAAGGAAATCTCTCCCAGGAAAGCCAATGAACAGTAGTTGAGCCATCAGGAAATTTTCCTAGATAATGCCATTTTCTTCTTACAAACGGGAGTCAGAAAGTGTCATAGGATGAGTGAGCCATACTGGACCGACACGTTGATCAGCAAAAGGGGATAAAGACAATTCAGAAGAATCCTTCAAAGTTAGAAATTTCTTAAAGTAGAGCTTCATTTTGTCAACATTTGGCCCAGTCCTTTGAGGGTGATGAAAGAGACACAAGCAAGTCCCTTAGACATGTGGATAATGGGGTTTCTTCTCAGGTTTAAAGGTGAGGATTGACTCAAAGACAACATTTAGCCATAGTTGAAGGAGCCAAAGCAAACCTCATAAGTTAGTAAGAGCAAAACCCTTCCTCATAGTGTAAGTAGTTTCATTCATGAACTCGTACAACTGCGATAGCAACAGCTTTGACAGACAAAGTCTTATACCCTCTACAAACATACAGACCAGAGGAAGAAAGGTATTAGGCTTCATTTGAATGGACTGTGGACAGAAAACAATAGCATTTAGCCAATAGAACAAGAAGGCCACATGTTCGTCATCTATGACAAGGTCCTGGTCATGAACCATGTTTTGATAGATGAAAGTGGAATATGTCAAAGATGTGAGGTTGGTGTTGTACTCTTTTGGAGCATGACAATTGCTGCTAGGCAAGAGATCTTCACCTGTCGATGACATTCCCGTAAAGGCAACAATGTCAAAAAGCAGTTGCCCTATCATCCCATAGAGGATATGGAGGCTACTCGTGATTTTATACCAAAAATACAAAGCAGCACCCATAAGGCCAAAATTAAACCTAAAATTTTCCTTGCTAATTTGAATCATGTCATAAATGCCTATGAATTTCCAATTTTCAAATTTAGCATTTTCTACCCTAGCTAACCATTTGGAACAAGTGTTCTTGACCTTAAGAATATTTCTAAAGAACCTATTATCTTTCTCAAAATAAACCACAACTATTGACTCATTAAAAGCTACAAGAGAGTAGTCAAGGAGGCAAGGAAAGTAGTGGTTCATATTAGAAGCGTCGGATGAAGAAAGAAGTGGACCCACAAAAGCATGAGTTTTGTCAACTGTAGTAAAAGGAAGTAGTACCTTTGTCTTCCAGAGTTTTGACTTCTCCACATCAGGGTTGGGTACAAATTGTCGCTTGCCTTCTATGACTGGTTGAGAAGAAGAAGCCACAAGTTTTGGGTTCTTGGAAGCCATGAAAATAAGAACTTGGGCAACTTCTAGAGTAGCCAGAGAGAAAATTGGGTTTGAAAGGATAAAGAAGAAAGAACTTTTCTTTAGGTAAATAGGTGATCAGAAAATACTCAAGCAAGAGTAAATGAAAATCCAAGCTTAGGATTTTATAAGCCTTCATAGCGTTAATAAGAAGCTACAGATAGAGAGGACATGCATGTTCCATTAGAAGAGATCCCACGGTTATAATCGCTCTGGGATATGAGCCCTATCAAATTGTGCTCAGCTGAGAGACAAATAGGTCATCATTACGATTAATAAAAAAAACCTAAAGGTCAAGGTTTAAATCAAGTTATATTTCAATAATAAATGATTATTAAAAGGGAAACTCAAAAGTTAACGAAGTCAAAGGTAGGAGTGGCTAAATATTATCATACAAAGGCATGCTACATAAAAGAACATATTATTCAAAATAACTAAAATTTGCCACTCTTCCTTACCTAAGTGTCGTCAAAATGAAAAATTCTAGGGGGCATCATGTTACACTAAAATTTATTTTTCCTCGTGACAGATTGAGCTCGACATTATGGGTCATGACAATGCCACAGGGACCTAGTCCTAGAGTGGGGGGACTAATGGAATATTAGGGGCACAGGACCTTAATGTTATGAAGAACTTAGGGAAAATTCTAAGTCTTAAACTAATACATGACAGATTGGTCATGACGACTCGGTTATGAGGGATGACGGTTACTCAAGATCCAAAGGTCCATGACGCGACACATGGCACGACGACTTGAACATGGATGGCAGTTACATTTTCATCTAAGGGTCCAAGGCTTGACAAGTGTACTTGACAGAAATCAAGGTTCTAAAGACTGTGACAGTTACTAGAAGATCTGAAGGTTAACAGCAGGACAAGTGACTCATTGGATTAAAGATACGTGGACAATCAAAGCATTGCATTTAAATGGTTTCTCATTAGGAAGCATCATTTTGCTCCTAGAATTCAAATTCAAGACTGATGATACAAGGGCGCCAGAAAATGGTTATATAATCTTCAAAGCTTTTAGCGCTAGAATTCAAATTCAAGTATCATGATATGGAGGCGTCAGAAAGCGGTTATGTAACTGTCAGGACTTAAGTTTCTCTATAAATAGAACCCGTCAGACACATTTTTTAAGCAAGTTCCTAGGATTACACACTTGCAAAACTCTCACACGCTCGCCCTCACGCCTTCAATGGCTACTCAGAGCACAAGAAAAGTCAAGTACACATCCTAAACTTCACCTTTTTCTTTTCTCTTTTTAAGATCAAACACCTTATCTTTTCCTTTTTATCTTTACTTGTAATTCCATCGTACCATTGTTTCGTATAATTTAAGTTTATATACATAATTTCTTGTAGTCATCACTTTGGAACTGAAACTTAAATGAACAAATACCATAAAAGCAACTCTTAATTGTCAAGTTCTTAATAATTGCTATTGTGCTACTAACTCTGGAACTAGAACTTGGTTCTAACAATTAAGTTGCATACAAAAGCCAGACATTGGTATTGACAATTCAAATTGTCGAATAATTCTATACATTACTCATTCCTTCAAGTTTCTACACATTTACTCTCGAGCACATCAGTCCAAAATTAAAACTTGATTGTATACTTACAAAAGTCATAAATTGGCATTCATATTCTAATATTTGTTTTTTTGTACTCATCACTCTAGAACTGAAAACTTGAGTTTACATTCATAAAGGTCTTGAATTGACAATTTCAGTGCTATCTATTGTGAACAGTGCATTGACATAATGGATACATTTCTTGAGCACTTCAATAATTACATTTTTGAGACTCCATAAGAGGAACCGTTTTAGTTCCCCGAATTGAGATCCTGAAACAAGGTGCCATTGTCGAATTATTTGTTGTCGACAGTAATACCAAAAACCACTTAAAACACTTGCGTATCTGTTCCTCTATCTTGTCTTTGGTACCAAACACAACCTTTAATACCACTCACGCGTATTTAGCAGCTGAGTTCGTGACAAGTCTTTGCGTGTGTGGATACTATCAACATGAAAAGTACCACCATATATAAAGGTTCATTTTGGGAGTTCTAAAGGAGTGGGAGACTTCTTCCTTAACCAAGATACACAAAATGGCACTCTAAATTTGAAAAACTCTTGAGATTAGGGGTGAAAATAGATAAAGCAGTTCGACCTAACCTACATTAATCCTTGATGTTGGCATTTTAAACGAAGTCTATCCCAAAGATTGCACCTCAATGCAAGGTGTATACACTTCATGAAGATTCTCATGTTTCTAACCTCATCCTTGAATGGTCAAAGACTTATCAAGATTCTATATGGTTCTAAATGCATGTGATTAAGAGTTTCAATCCAATGTGGACTCTACCACTAGACACTTACTTTCACATTAAGTATGCTTATTTTATTGAGTTTTTGTGCCTATATAAAGGTAAGTCCTTGTACAATAGATGTATCCTATTAGGATCAAAATCCACGTATCCTTTTAGGATCAAATGAGTGTTAATGCATCCATGTTATACATGGTGCATTAAGTTACCATATCAATCCTTTTAGGATCATCAAGTATCCATGCATCTTAGTCATGGTACATGAGAAAGTATATGAGTTCAAGAGAGTTTATGTATGAAAGTGAGTTATTGTATCCTAGTTATGGTGCATAAGCGTTTATGAATGAAAGTTTTGTGTTGAGAAATTTTATTCCTTTATATTGTGAGTGTTGCACCTTTTAGGTGTTAGTGAGTTTAAGTGAAAAACATTTGAGTGAGTTATTATCGTGTGAGTTTTTTATATTACTTGCTCACTAATTCTTGAAAAGAATCAAATATATCAGGTTCAACATATAAGATGGTTTCAGCAAAGAATTTGAAATAAAAGAAATGATATTCCTAATTCAACCTTGACTTCAAATTAAACCATAGTCCTCAAGGGCACAAAAAAAAAAGAATATACAAAAGAAAAAATTAGAAACCAGTTTGTTTTAGACTGCAAACGGGACTTTTCATATAATATTTAGCTTTTCAATACTGTTCTATGGATACTGGTTTGTTCAAACTCTTCTGAATGAAAAAGAAAAAAAAATAATAAATAGAATTTTCTGGACACTAGTAAAAATAACAGTGTTCCTACTAAAAGTGTCTCAAGAAGTCAACCATTTTTTCTTGAGAAGAATTTGAAAACAAACACACCCTTAAATGAAATTCAAACTTCCTTTCAATAAATTTCATGTGACGTCAAAAAGAATCTGAAATAAACGCACCCAAAAAAAAGGCCGGGCTACTAGATCAAGGAGATGCCACATACAACAACCACTATGTAAATACTGCAATCTATGAAAATCCCTCTAATGGCTTGGTAAGCAACCAAGCCTCTCTCTAAGAGTATCACTGCATCACCCCAACTGCGATGTCCCTCTCCATGTTCCTCGACTCCATCGGTTTCTTCCAACAGCCTTGCCTTCTCTTGGTACAAGCGACCGAGCACGATTGTGACATCGGTTAACAACACTATGTAGAGTGGTCTTGAGGCCAGAGTGATTCTCTTAGAGATCATGTAGAAGAGGACTACCATGAATGCTATGATCAGGGAACTCAGGGCGCGCGTCGTCTCAGAAGCTATGATGCATGAGTTTAGCTCTCTTGAGGAGAAGAATGGAGCTGGCTTGAGCTTTCCTGGTTTCTTTGGCTTCTTTGTGTCAAGTGGCGCTACTCCAGTTTGAACTCTTGACGGTGGTTTTGTTCTAATATTATCTGTTAGAAATTGTGTGAATTAGCATAATTTAATATCACGTTTTAGGATAATTTAAATTAACTAGATTTCTAAATAAATAAGCATAACATTATGCCAAAATTTATTGTCATTAAGTTTAGTATTGTTAAGCATTGTAAACCACTGCTTCTAGCCATACAAGAATTTGTTGCCTCACTGAGGCAGTAACACATTTTGTGGAATGGGAATATTCTCTCTCCCTCTCTATTTTCTCTATTGGACTCCCGATTTTGCGAATTCATCATCCCCAATCATTTTTAGGTAATCTTCACACATAATCTTGCTAATGATTCTACTCCTTCTGGTTCATAATATTCTTAAACCACAAGCATCCTCCTACTAGAACCAATCATGTTCGAGTATTTGAGATCATATAGGAGGCATGGCTCTCTCGGCATCGAATTTTCCATACTCAAGACTCAAACTTGAGACCTAGTTAAGGGGAAAGAATATCTATCACTCCCATCGACCATGTGGGTCAGGGAGCCGTTAATTTGCATGCCATAGTCAAGATTGAAGACTTGTATTTGTTAAGAGATTAAAGTTCCAGAAAAATCACCTTCAGGCACTTCTGAAATGGTATCAGAATCATGTGTTAGAGGCTTCACTTCATTGTTGGTGTCGAAATCGTCAAGGTTTGAGTACCGGAACCCGCTCTGATGTCTTAGCCTTGAGGAAGCAATAGAGGCATCTTGTTTATCTTCTGAAAGAAGCCTCATTGAATACAATTAATTGCAAATAAGCAAGCAATATATACACATTCCATCAGAAAAGTATGGTGCTTTGTTTTTTCTCCTGATAATGAAACAATTAAAGTCACTGCAAAAATGGCAAGGCGAAGTCAAAAAGATACATAAGATGATGACAGAATCAAATTATCAATATGCATATTATCAATTTCTCAAATAAGAAATACTTATTGCAAGATCATGCAACAACAACGAAACATTGCGTCACTATTTTTCACACCAAATTATGCATGTCCAATTCAACCAACACCAACAATCATGAATCTAAATTATGACTCGCAACCACAAATGCAGCCAAACTGCATCAGCTGCATCCCTTTTTTTTCTTCATAAATTGTAATTTTTTGCATTCACATCCATCGCATTGCAATTAAAACAGCCCCAACCGCAATTTGAAACCATAAATTCGAGTTGAAACATGGGGGCATTAGTATTACCGGTTTTATCTTCGTGAAACTCTGAGTAGAATGCAGGGGACAATGACTGAGGTCGCAAATGGCGAGGCTGATCTAGGCTGTGATCCAAAAGCTGATCAAATACCAACGACTGCGTGTTGCGCGGGTGTTGGCGGAGCGTCGGGGAGGATGTGGCAGAGGGCGGCTGCGGAGGGAGGGCGTTGATTCGGCCGGTGATTAATGCCATCCGGTCAGACCCTCTCTCCGCAATCCTCCGTCTTCTCTCATCCTTCGCTCCCCCTACTCCTCCAGGGTTGCTACTAGCCATGCCTTTCTCTCTCTCTCTCTCGTCTCTCTTTGTCTCTAATTTTTGTTTTCTTTGTTTGTTGGGAATTGGGACTCCGAAATCATCTTTCTGTTATTTCTGTTAGGAGAATCTTTCGCGTGATGTCTTCTCCGAGAACGACGTCATTTGATAAGACCTTTTCTACTTTCCTCACACCAATGGCTACGTCTCAATTCTCTCTTTGACATGACTCACTGAACTCTCATTTTGCCCCCCAAAAAAAAAAAAAAANTTGAGACCCAACTGAAGTTTGTAGAAAATTACATATATAGACCTCACCTATTGTAAGCTATGTGTTTTGTTCATGCTTAGTAAACAGTAATGAACCTTTTGTATTACCTGATGGCACAAAAATGTCCTTAGGTCATGTTTTAATTTAAATATCCAACTCTCTCTTTCTTTCTTCCTTGTGTTTATTACACGTGAGTGAATATATTCCAAATACTCTAAATATCACATGATAACTCTTAATTATAATAATTAAATAAAAATTATCTCAACTAAAATCTATTTATAATTAATGCACTACCTTTAAGTATTACATGATAACTTCTAATAATAATTAAAGAAAAACTAGTTTTTTTTTTCTTTCTAAAATCTAGTATCTATAAAGTGTCACATATATGTACACCAACTCGTAAATTGTAGTTACAAATTAAATAAAATGTATTCCCTCTAAAATTTATAATCGATTATTTATAACTTAATGAAAAGCCAAAGTTTCAATTAGGAAAGCCCAATCAAAATTCAGATCAAGTGGCACATATATGCCAATTGAGAAGCAAGGTAGAAGTTATTTCTAATCACTTCTAGCACAATAACAATGTCCCAAATCCTCTTAAAAGAAGAAAATAAATAATTGCATAAATGTTATACCTAGGGGTGTTCATAACCCGATCCGGCCACTAATCCGGACCGACTCGAAGCATTTGGGCCAAATTAGGCCCATTTGTTTAAAAAAAATTTCAAAAATTCAATTTTAATTCATATCGAGTTCGGGTTTAGCCTCGGGTCACCCGACTTGACCCGACGTTTAGAAATTTATGTCTATTGTAATTAAACTATATCTATTTCGGTGTTTAAAAATTTATTATAGTGCACTTATTATTTTTTTTTTGTTTATGTTCCACTAAAATTATGAAAGTTTGAATGAGAATGCTAATGTTATAAATTTTATTTCATTTTGTTGTCATGTTTAAAATTAATGAGTGTTTAGTTAGGAAATATAATGTTTAGTTTGCAATTTTTTTAACTTTATTTTTTAATGAATGTTATTTTTTATTTTGAAGTTTGAGATAGTTTTGGCTCGTTTTAGTTTGTTTTTGGCCCGGTCCAAACTGAGGTTTTAACTCGACCTAAAGATGATCAGGTCTATCGAGTTTAGGGTCGGGTTCGGGTCGGGTTCAGGTAAAGGCCAATCCATCCCAACTCGGCCCATGAACACCCCTAGTTATACCCCCAAAGTATGCATGATTAGGCCTAATTAGGATTAGATTAGTTAGCTAAGCCTATTAGCTCGTTGTTAGGAATATAAATAAGGACATTCTCTCGATGTAAATCACATTAGTGAATAATGAATTAGTAAAATTGATTGCAATTCTTGGAACTTAAGAACTAGGTTTGAATATAGTTCTATCACTAAATTTGATCTTCTTTAATGCTACATACATCATTATTCTGCATTTAACAACATAGTTACCTATATTACATTTGAAATTTCCTACAAATCTACCTAAGATACTTCACGCTTATAATGCTAGGGAAACCGTCTCTTAAACCAAACACTTGGAAATGTGTCTCTTAAGCTCATGTTTGATAACGGCTCAAGAAACTTATGATCATAACCTATTTTGAATTCAAAATAAGCTTATATCCGAACACATCTATGTTAAAAGTACTTGATAATCCAAGTTCTTGATTGATAAACTTAGCACGCTTGGATTTCAGTTTCCACTCCCTAAGTTATGGTTTAATATTTTGGGTAAACTTAGTTTCAATCCATTTGAACTTATTTGGCACAATTTCCTTGGAAATGATATTCCAAATTAGAGTAATTTACGGAGCAATTTTTATAAATCCATCTTATTTATAAAGCTTTCGAAGGGAGACCTAATTGATAAAGCTTCCTAAGGGAGAAATATAATTAGAAGTTTAATAATAAATTTTGCATTAAAAAAACGAGATTCACATACATTTGGAACCCCAAAAAAAAAAGACCAAATGAAAAGATAACTTGAACTAAAATGAGTAATTTATAAACTACAAAAGCACACTATTAAAGCCTGATTTCGTAAATCTTTTAGAAAAAGTGTTTTTATTTTCGAAAAACATAAGTTGGGCTTTTACCCATTAAATTTTGTCTTGAGGATTTCAATGAAGCATGACTCTCAGAAGCCAGATATGTTTAGGCTTGGCAAGAGGCTGATCCAATTGTACTCGCTTACCCTTCGTGGGTTCAAGCTTTTTTAGCATCTAATATATGTAAAATATAATGATCCATTTTTTTGTACTAACTACTAAAGTCAACCCTGCTATACCTTTGCTTTGCTTAGTCATGACATGATATATGAAATAAATTCATATCTTTCATTTCAAAGCATCAAAAAGTATAATTTTCTCTTCACTATTTTCTTTAAAAAATAAAAAATATGTTATCTAGAAACATTATATAATATTAATTTAAATTTATAATATTTAAAAAAATATATCAAAAGTTTTGAAATCACATTCTCATACAATACGAATGTTATTCATATGTATTTTACAAAACTTGTTTACTTCATCAATAAAATTATTGGGAATATTTTTTTAAAAAATTCTTAGAAATATAAATTATAAAGATGTTTAGTTGATAATACATATTTTTAGGAATATGTATGATAATTATTAAAACACCCTTAACTAATTTAATTATATTATTATTATTATTTAATTTTTTAAATGATAAATTAATATTTTCCTGAATATCTCATTCTCATGGCATGGGAATAAAACATTCCCAACTTCTTAGGTTTATAACTTTCCTGTAAATGATTTGTTCCCGAGAATAATTTTTTATATATTGGAACAAATTTGAGAATAAAACATTATCAAGTACTCATGTTATTAAGTTCATTATTGATTCAATGCATTTAGACACAATTTATATCTAGATACATTGAGTCAAATATAAACCTAAAAATAAAAAATGAATAATTATTATAAAAAAAGTATTTGTTAGATATTAATATAATTAAACATTACTTAAATAATTACTATTTACTATTCAGAGTAAATAAATCATTTTAAAACTAATAGCGCATTATATTTTTTTAACACAAAACATGAAAAACGATTGAAAATTAGATTTTACACACTTATTTTGTCCTAATTAGATTAGATTCAACTCTAGCCCATTCCCCCCCCCCTTTTCCCTTGCATTTCTATCTAAATTTTATTACTAATGGGACCGACTAATTCCGAGACATATATTTTCCTTCTCGGGTCTCAAATCCGATACCATTTAAGAAGGATATCAGTTTGCCTACCACTAAACTAACTTGGTGTTAATACTCTAGCCCAATTTTATTAAAGGTAACTTTAAAGAAAAAGAAAAATTATCTCATTCTAAAAATTTGGATCAAGCTTATCGTAACACTTATAGTTATAATTATTAAATACTTTACACAGTTTATTATATTTGTCACTTTTTTTTCATGAGACCTGTCACTTTCACTATTTTAAGTAAAATTTATTGTTAAACTTTTAATTATACATCTATTAAAGTGAAAACCATGAAAATAATAGAATAACATTTTCTCATATCAACGTCCAAATTAAATAATTTTAATTTGGTAAATTTCTTCTGTAAAATACTTTAAATTTTGAATTCGTTTCAAAAGCATTTAAGCGCACTTAAATACCGAAAAGGGAAATAAATCTCGGTAATGGTAGGATATTATTTACTACTCTTGCCTGTTTTTTTTTTTTTTTGGCTAAACATTCATATCACTTTTTACTGTCATCACCAAAGGCATTTCCGAAGGAGAGAAACAATCTCAACATTTACTCTCCAAAATCCAAATTTGTCACAAATGGTAAAATATCAAATTCTTAGGCAAAATAACAAAGTCTTACTTTTTTTAGAAATGGGATTTGGTAAGAAATCTGATTCTCAACCAAGTACACTTGCTTTTCACCAAATTCCCAAATGCATTATAAAGAGTGCACGGATTAAACCTTGATTCGTGGAATTTGACATGGTTATCCCAATCCACCATTATAAATTAACCAATCATTCACTCCCACTCAAATTAAATCCCCACAATGTGAAACATCACCAAACATGTCTACGAAGATTCAAAAATCCCTTCAAGGCTACCTCTCCAAGATCAAAAACCCTCAATCACCAATCCGTTTACCCTCCAAGAAATGGATCCTCTCCGGGTGCAAGCACCCCAGGACCCCTTCTTTTTCTCTGGATGACAAGAATGAGAAGAAGGACGACGAAGTCACTCTAGCTGACGTTGATCGTTTCCTCTTCGAGAATTTCAAGTCCCTTTACTTCAGAGACGACGAAGAAACCAGCAGCAGTACCGACACCCCACAAAAGAGAGGCACAAAATCGGGACCCATCTTTCTGGACGACACGCCGCTTGATCTACGTGGATCCAGCCGGTTCTACAGGACACGTGGCAGCTTCTCGGGGCCCCTTTTTGACACAAGAACCGGTGATGACGAGGCGGTGTCAAGCTCAACCTCCACACCACTTAATTCCCCTTGCGGGAAGGATCACAAGCTTCCAGTTCCTGAAAACTGCGTGGTTGTGCTGGCGTGCTCGGAGAGCCCCGACGAGGACTTCAAGCGCTCCATGAAAGGGATGGTGGAGGCGAGGCAGAGGAACAATGAGAGGGTGGATTGGGATTTCATGGGGGAGCTCTTGTTTTGTCACATAAGCATGAACCAGAAGAAGTCACACAAGTTCATATTGAGTGCCTTTGTTGAATTGATCACCGCCATGCGCCACCGCCCGGACAACGCTTCGCTGCCGGAAAAGGCGCCGGGGAGCTTTCGGACGGTTAGGATTGGGAGGGAAGTGATGAAGAAGACCAAAGAAGTCACATTGGAATTTCAGTCTTCGTGGGGAAAAAAGACAGGAAAAGAAGGGAGGGAAGGTTCACGATATCAAAGAGATTGAAAGTAAAAGATGTTATTGTTGAATTTGATTTTTCTTTTTGTGCTTAGGAATTGCATGAAAAATAAGTTGTATCGCGTGGTTGTGTGCTGTGAATAAGAAGAAACATAATGAATGTTTTCGATTGAATTTCTCGCCGTATAATTTCTTAATAAATTGTTAATTTTAATTTTGCATTCCATTAATCTTTATTTTTTTTGTTTGAGTCATTGATTAGTGGTCAAAACTAAAACCAAATAAAAAACAAATTATGCAAAATCAAAATGATCAATTTATTAGAGGACAAAAATTTATTTAATCCTTTATTTTATCATTAATATTTTTTTATCGCTTATATCATATATAAAATTTATTTCATCAATTAATGATTGAGAGATCGTACTTAATAATACATAATAATAAATTTAATTAAAAAGATTTACTTCAAAAAATTATTGCTATTTTGAAATGCTTCCTCACCCTTTGTTCGAGACCCAACCAAGAACTGCCCATCACTATCCCAAGTCACCACCCCCAACCCATGAATGCCTCTTCCCTCATCACATGCATGGTCCATATTAAGCTTCACCACACCGATCTTCGTAGGACTCCAGTGATCCGTTTGTTCGTGCCTCGCATGTATCTTCATTTCCTGAACCTTGAGAGCTTCTAGGTAAGCCTCAAGATTAGTTTTTTTCCATCCTCCCAATTGTTGCAGGTAATTACCGTTGGCAGGGTCCACACAACATTTCTCTCGCTCCATACAGCAACCCAAACAGCATCAAGCATCTCACACTCACTAGTGCTCAAATTCGCAAACAAACTTTCGATCACATGCAAGGTAGAGGCTCCCATAATCACAGAGGGAAAATAGATTGAAGTGTAAGGATTTGCAGCTGTAACAGTGAACTGGCATTCAAACAACAAACTGTAACAGTTGGGTCGATTCCACTGGTACATCACAGAGGTAACAACCCCCTTGAAGCTCAACTCCTTTTCTTAGTAAATTTGCTTTTGTGGGAGGAATACCCCTGCAACATTTCCGCATAAAAACTCTCTATTTTGGCTGAATATTTAGTTTCCAAACAATCTTCCATACCTGTGTAAATTGCTTCGAAGTATTGAAATGATCATACCCATCCGTACCTTGGTCAATCCTTTTCTCACTTTTAGAATTCCACACCTCCTTGTAAGCCGATTTGACTGGAAAACATCCTCTCGGGTCCGACAACCAAAAGTATGAGGCAGACATCCATGTAGAACTGATTTAATGTTACAAATAGCCTCTGCAATTTTTGGGGGAAAAAATGCCCTTTATTAAATCTCTGTCCCACTCACGAGTCCCTGGTTATACTAATTTATTAAAACATAATATATTCATACATTATTATAATATATTTATTTAAAACGGTTGGAGTACTGGGCTTTAAGACAGACCTCTAAAACAAGTTAGGTCAAACAAATAATAAAAAATCTTTGATAGGTAATAAATTAGGTTCAAATAAAAAAATTATGACACATGTTTAACTTGTTTAGTACATGGTCTGACTTGTACTTACCCCTAGTGACAACACCAATAATGGTGGTGATGATCGAGCAATGCACTGGTATTCTATGTTCAATTGCATTTTTTTTTCTGTAGGTAAAGTTGAGGAAATATTGTAATTTTGTGAAGCATTTGATTTCTGATACGTTGATGAAAGTTGTTTGAGCATTTCTTGAATTTATAAAAAAAGGATTAATTGCAAAAGTAAGCCAACCAAAATACACACTCTCTTCTCTGCTTTTCTCTCGTATGCTATAGTAGATTAACTCTTCACCATAAGACCAAATCACTAAGGGCGAGGAAACTACCCTTTGCTCCACATGAGACCATATGACCACCTCCTCCCAAAAAAATTATTCTCTTATATATAAAAAATATAATTTTTTTAGGTTTGACCCGTAACATATTTTTATAGTTTCATTTAAGATTAAAAAAAACCTAGTTAATCGAATTACTCAATTAAATATTTTATATATATATATATATATATTGTAATTGCTATTAAAAATTTAAGTAAGTAAAAATTAAGAAATACATACAAATTTTTTTCATAAAATTAACGGTTCAATATTGGCCCTGCCAAAAGGCTCTAATCCACCACTGGAAACCGCATTTAGAAAAATTTGTATTTGGCATAATCGCATTTGTTAATAAATCAAGATAAATCTTGTTTTTCAATAATAAGAGTTTTAAGATTTATGCATCAATACATTGAAAACGTTAAAATTTTCTGTTTGAGCTAAGCTAACAAATACCCTTATTTGTTAAAAAAAAAACCTTTTTATTTTGAATAATGTCAACAAAACTCTTAAAATAAATTTGAAGTAGCAGTATGAACATTGAGTCATTCACAAAAACTAGAATATGCGCGGTGAGATAATATTAATTTATATAACCATATATCATAGTATAACCTCCATGAATTGCAGTTTAAAATACAATATAAATGTAGTAATTTTAATTTCATGCAAATAATTTTGTGCCATTAATATTGTTTGAAGTCTTACAAAATCAAAAGTTTAATATGTTTTTTAAAATTCTCAAATCAATCACTAATAAAAAATTTTAGAAATGTGTGCAATACATATCATTTAGAATTAATATACATATGTCTTAACAACATTTTATAAGTTTGGCAATACCACAATTTAAAATCTAGATGGCTCGATGTAGAGTATTTGGGTTAACTTGAGAAGCCAAAGAATAACTCAACATGTGCATATAAAATTCATTAGAAAATTTAAAATAACAAGTACATCGATAAATAGTATACATTATATGTCAAAAGAAAGATGAAAAAAAAGAAACCTCAAGGAGCTGCGATTTTTTTTTAATTATATAATTTAATCATAAAATAACTCGAGAAACTCATTCTTAATCTTCAATGATAGTTTGGTATATGATGAAGTTAGAGTCATTCTTAAAATGAAAATCATTCAATCATGATTGTTCCCTAACGATAATCTTACTTCAATGACATATTTACCAAATTTACTAATTGGTACTTTTACTCGACAACATGACTAGAATGTCAATCTTTAAATTGAATTTACATTAAGAGAGAGAGAGAGATAAAATTATCAACACTTTAAGTATAGGTGGAGTCTTGAAATTTATGAGGTATCATCCAATCAAAATGACAATTCACATTTCTCACAATTTGTATCATTTCCAAAGCCTCATGTATTGTCATAAAAATTAATAATTTGATTCAAAGTTTGGAGTCTAGAAGCTGAATCAATGGAAGCATGTGTCCATGACTGCAATTATAACTAATTTTTCATACAAAATAATCAAAGCTAGCCCTTTCAAAAGCACTCCATTTTTGTAACCATTGTCTATGACTTATCAACTTAAAACAACAATCTCACTTACACATTGTTAGAAAATGTTAAGTATTTAAAAAATTATAATCTCACATTAGTTATCACTCAAGTTTTTCAAGTGTTTATATACCTTAGTTGTTGTTATAATGATAAAAAGACTTGAGAAGGGAGTTGGGCTCGCGTGCATGAGCCCAAGCTATTTGGGTTCGTCAAAGTACAAATCGGTGGATTTGCCCCTGTGCGCATGATAAAGAGCATCCAAGTTTTTGGAAAATTAATAAAAACCAACCATGTTTTTCGCATTACACACACCTCCAACATTCTCTTCTTCTTCCTTTCCATGGCTAAGTGATTCTCGCCAGTTCTACAACCCAGATCCAGATATTGATCTGAAATGTGCTATTTTATCCTGGAGAGTGTTCGGATTAATGCCCGAATAATACTCTTGAGGACAACAAATTTGTTTTCGTGACTCACGTTCTCATCTGTTGTTGTTATCCTCTCCATTTCCAACAGACATCTGTAAATTCTAAAATGTGTATTTGCTATAATGACATTTGTTAATAAACCAAGATAAATCTTGTTTTTTTAATGATAAGAGTTTTAAGATTTATGCATCAATACATTAAAAAGTTAAAATTTTTATTTGAGTTAACAAGGACCCTCACTTGTAAGAAAAAAAAAACCTTTTTAACTTGAATAATGTTAACAAAACATCTTAAAATAAAATTGAAGTAGCCGTATGAACGTTGAGTCATTCACAAAAATCGGGAGAAGATGTTTCTAGAAGCATGCTGGTGAATCTACAGGGGTAGGAGTAGGAGTACAAGTGGGGACCAATCTACCAGGTTCTCCTTTTTCTATTTTTATTTATGTTTTGGTGCCTCTCTGACTCCGAGAGGTATTTTGCAAAATTAAAACAATTGAAAAGGTCATCAAAGAAATTTTAATTTTTTTATAAAGGAAAACCTAAACTCTAAAATTCCATATCAGCCCCACCCGAATCTCTCTTCTTTCTACTCTTTACATGCTTTCCGCTTTGGGAGCTGTGATGTTTGCGAAGTATTTATATCTCAATTTAGTTGATTTTTTTGTTGATTGAGATTGTTCCAGAAACCCTCACAAAACCCAAACCCTCTTTTCTTCTTTCTTCGCTGCTTTCCCTTGTGGATCGCTACGCCAACACCAGGTAAAAACCCTATTTGTTTGTTCGATTCGCGCGTCTTCGTTTACTTTCTAGATCTGTGACTTACGGATTCGTGCTTGGTTTAATTAATCTGTGATAATTGTTTAGTATCCGTAGCAATTTCTCGATTACTCTTCCGCGGTGCGTGTTTGCTCTTTCGATTATTGATGCAACGGATGATTTTTTGTTCGGTTTATTTATCGGTTTTCAGCTTCCGTTAATCGTCTAATGCTTTTTCTAGTGAATAGAGAGAGACTGATTTTGCTTTGTGGAACTTACTGTTTTTGTCTTAGTTTTAGTGCTATTTATATGTTATTAAATTGCTGTTTTATTTTATTGTCATTATTATGTGTTTCATGTATATCGAATTTTATAAAATCAGACCTAATAGGTCCGGTTGGACTTATTGACTCGTGATCTGGATTTTGATTTAATCATGGTTCAATTATGAATTTAACTGGTTAAACCAATTGAACGATTCGAATTGAACCATAAACGAGACACCTTGCTGGTTTGCATTCCAGTTTGGTTCTTAAAGCATTTGTGTGTATATCTATCCACTTTGGTGCAACTGTTTCTACTTTCTTGAATGAGGTTTCTCTTTTAGTCTATGCCAAGTTTTTTCGGATGTAACTGTGACGATTTATTTCCTTTCTCCAGATAATCTTTTTGGCTGGTGGATAAAATTTTAGTTCGCAAAGATGAGCGTGGTGGGTTTTGATTTTGGTAATGAGAGCTGCATTGTTGCGGTTGCAAGGCAGAGGGGGATTGATGTTGTTCTCAATGATGAGTCCAAGCGTGAAACTCCTGCTATTGTGTGCTTTGGTGACAAACAACGCTTCATCGGCACTGCTGGGGCTGCATCTACTATGATGAACCCAAAAAATTCGATCTCACAAATGAAGAGGCTCATTGGCAAAAAATTCTCTGATCCTGAATTGCAGCAGGATCTCCAGTCATTGCCTTTTAATGTCACAGAAGGCCCTGATGGATTCCCGTTAGTTCATGCACGCTACATGGGTGAAGTCAAGACATTTACCCCTACCCAAGTATTTGGAATGATGTTGTCAAATCTTAAGGAAATAGCCCAGAAAAACCTCAATGCAGCTGTTGTTGATTGTTGCATTGGAATCCCTGTTTATTTTACTGATCTTCAGAGGAGGGCAGTCTTGGATGCAGCCACTATTGCCGGATTGCACCCACTTCGCCTGATTCACGAAACAACTGCAACTGCCTTGGCTTATGGGATTTATAAGACAGATCTTCCTGAAAATGATCAGCTGAATGTTGCCTTTGTCGACATTGGACATGCTAGCATGCAAGTGTGCATTGCTGGCTTCAAAAAGGGACAGCTGAAAGTATTGGCTCATTCATATGATAGGTCTCTGGGTGGTAGGGATTTTGACGAGGTTTTGTTCCATCACTTTGCTGCAAAATTTAAAGACGAGTATAAGATTGATGTTTTCCAGAATGCTAGGGCTTGTCTTAGGCTCAGGGCTGCTTGTGAGAAGCTGAAGAAAATGCTTAGTGCAAATCCTGAGGCACCTCTGAACATTGAATGCTTAATGGAAGAGAAGGATGTCAGAGGCTTTATCAAGCGTGACGAGTTTGAGCAACTAAGTCTTCCAATTTTGGAACGTGTGAAGGGACCTTTGGAGAAGGCACTTGCCGAAGCCGGTCTTACAGTTGAAAATGTACACATGGTTGAGGTGGTTGGTTCAGGATCACGCGTACCAGCTATTAACAAAATATTGACTGAGTTTTTCAAAAAGGAGCCTAGGCGGACAATGAATGCTAGTGAATGTGTCGCTAGAGGCTGTGCTTTGCAATGTGCAATTCTTAGTCCTACTTTTAAAGTACGAGAGTTTCAGGTAAAGTTTCTTCCACTGAACTGTTCTCTTTTTTCAGCTCAAGAGACCTTCATATGTTTACAGTTGGTTGTCCAAGTTTGGTTGGTTATTCTCTCTAGTTCTTTTCCAGTGTCGAACAGCACAGGTCTTTAGGTTCATAAACTTTTAGCATTTTCCAGGCTATGTTAATTAATTATTGTGGTATCTTCTGGGTTTAGGCGTCTAAGATTTTTGCATTTCAATTTTAAATTGCTACGTCTCTGCAGTGAACTGATAATATTAATCCTTTAAGTTCCATCTTGTGTAATGTTGCCTTGTTTTTTTTTGTTTTTTTTTTTTTTGTTATTGTGAAGGTCAACGAAAGCTTTCCTTTCTCAATTTCTCTTTCATGGAAAGGTTCTGGTCCAGATGCACAGGATAGTGCCCCAGATAATCAACAAAATACCCTTGTTTTTCCTAAGGGAAACCCTATACCAAGTATCAAGGCACTGACATTCTACAGGCCAGGAACATTTTCCGTTGATGTACAATATGATGATGCGAGTGTGGTGCCAACACCTAAGATTGGCACATATACTGTAAGTCTGTTTCTCAGGTTTCTTCTTTGGTAATTACATTTATTTTTTTTCTCTTGGTAGTCCACTGACTCTCAAGTGTATGCAGATTGGTCCTTTCCAAACTACAAAAAGTGAAAGGGCAAAAGTTAAATTGAGACTTCGTTTGAATATGCATGGAATTGTATCTGTTGATTCAGCAAATGTAAGTCAAGGCATTAGTGATTCCTTATTTTTATCGCTTAACACAACTTCACTTTTGAGCTTGCTTAGCAAACCAGAGAGTATTTGTTCCTAACAACTTTTGCTTGCTTGTTTTAGCTCCTGGAAGAGGAAGAAGTCGAGGTCCCGGTTTCCAAAGAGTCAGCAGGAGAAGATACCAAGATGGATACTGATGAAGCTCCTGTTGATGCTGCTGCGCCTCCAACCTCCAAGGACACTGATGCTAATATGCCAGATGTAAAAGCTAGTGCTGATACCCCTGGGCCAGAAAATGGCACCCCTGAGACTGGAGATAAGCCTGTGCAAATGGATACTGAAACCAAGGTTGGTTCTGGTGAAAGGAATATTTAAGCATATGCGTAAAATGTTCTATTTTCATTTCTTTTTGCCTTTGTTAAATTTAATGACATTGATGGTTTTTGTTTTTTTATTTTGAGCTTTACAGTTTTATGTGGCTTTCTGGAGCATTTGACATTGCAGATCCAACCTGCTTATTTGAATTTGTATTGCCATCAAGAAGATGATATGTGAATGCCCTTTTTTTTTGTTTGGGGGGGTCGGAGGTGGTTTAGATCTTTAATGGTACCGCGGTTTAATCAAACTGAAAAGACATTCTACAAGAGTTTGCCAATATGTCCTCATGTTGAGTATTGTCGTGATAAGTTCGCGTAATAATGGGTTGGATTTAACTTGCATGAAGTCCTGCTTCAGTTTAATGTAAACCTTACCCTTTCTATTGATACTTTGATATACTGTCAAGCACAATCCTGTATGCATGTATGTGACAGCCTTTGTGCTTCAACATGAGTTTTCCAGCATGATTAAGCCGATTTGTGTAATTTGGCTGACTGAGCTTTGAATGTTATTGGTTCAGGCTCCAAAGAGAAAGGTTAAGAAAACAAACATTCCTGTAGCAGAGTTAGTTTATGGAGCTATGGTACCTGTGGATGTCCAGAAAGCTGTAGAGAAGGAGTTTGAAATGGCTTTGCAAGATCGTGTGATGGAAGAAACAAAAGACAGGAAAAATGCAGTTGAGGCTTATGTTTACGACATGAGAAACAAGGTGGGGATTTTCTTTTCTCTTTTCTTACCCAAGGTCAAATACAAATGCCTGCCATTTGATGGTTACTGAAACTGATTTTTCTGTTTTCATTTCAGCTTAATGACAAATACCAAGAGTTTGTCACTGCTTCAGAGAGGGAAGATTTTACTACTAAACTTCAGGAGACGGAAGACTGGCTATATGAGGATGGTGAAGATGAAACTAAAGGTGTATACATTGCCAAACTTGAAGAACTCAAAAAGGTAAGGAAGTTTCGGGGATAGGAGAATCCTTGCATGTTCTTCCATTTAACTGTGAAATTGTATAAAGGAAAAAGGATTAGAAATTCCTCGTTGCTGTTACCTTTCTGTTTTATTAGTTTTATGCATTGACATAGGCAGGGGGAAGAATTTCCATGCGTGTTTTACAGTTGCAATCTTAATAGAGATTTATGTGATTGCAGCAAGGTGATCCTGTTGAAGTGCGTTACAAAGAATACATGGAGAGGGGTACAGTCATTCAGCAGTTCAGCTATTGTATAAATAGTTACAGAGAAGCTGCAGTGTCAAGTGATCCCATATTTGATCACATTGACATCAATGACAAGCAGAAGGTAATTGCTCGTTAACATTTTTGCCCTTGCTTCTTTAATGGTTGCCATTTAATATGGAATTGTTTTTCTTTCCATTTGTTTGTAGGTCTTAAATGAATGTGTAGAGGCTGAGAACTGGCTTAGGGAGAAGCAGCAGCAGCAGGAATCACTTCCAAAATATGCCAACCCAGTACTCTTGTCAGCTGAAATAAGAAAAAAAGCGGAAGCTGTTGATAGGTATTTTCACTTTTTTGTGTATTCATGTTATGGTTAAGGCCTTGCTAAATGTGTTTATAAGTATTAACCAGTCAACATCGGGAAGGACTCTAGCTGCTGCTTGTTAATAGTTTTGTCAAATTTTCTGGATTCTTATCATTGTTTCTCTTTATTTGTTAGTTGTTCATCTATTTTGGGTTTAAAATGATTATTTTTGATAGGTTCTGTAAGCCAATTATGACGAAACCCAGACCGGCCAAGCCAGCTACCCCACCACCAGCAACCCCGTCTCCTCAGGGTGGTGAGCAGCAGCAACCTCAGGAGGATGCTAGTACCGACGCTAATGCCAACCCTAATGAGAATGCAGGGGACAGCGGAAGTCAGGTCCCACCGGCAACTACTGAACCGATGGAGACTGACAAGTCAGAGAACATGGGGTCTGCATAGTTCTTGTTGATTGCTATCAAATTCATGGCAATACCATTGGTCTCTACAAATGCTTGGGATCTTAGAGGAGGCTTTGAGTGGCTGCCGGGATGTTTGGTTTTTGCCTCCTCTCTGTTGGTTGGTTGGTTAAGTTTTAATTAATATTATGCTGATCTTTGAAATCCGGATTTTTTTTTTTTCACGAAAGGGTTTTGAAGAGAAAACGATAATGTGTGGTCTGGTTTCCCAAACCCGGTGGGATTAGGCCAATTTTACCATCTGCAGGTTTATAGATTATTGTTTATGTACGATTTCTAGAAATTGGATTATAACGTGTTTCCCATTTAGTACTTCAATTTCAATCTACGTAACGCTAAAACTTTACATTATTATAATTTTTTTTGTTTTGTCATATACTTGGAATGAATGTATGGGAGAGAAAACTAGGGTGGTAAATTGGGTAATTACTGTGAAAAAGATCAAATTTTTAGTCAGTTTGGTTGTGTGTTCAAGGCTTTTAGAAGTCCGAAGCGTAAATGACGAGAGTAATTTAATGGTTAGAGGTAGGTGGAGAAAAAGTTGGTAGGTAAAATCATCAAGAAATTTAATCTTAATTAGTTTATTGTTATTGTAACAAATTTTGTCAGACTAGTAAAACCAGTTAACTTGATTTAATTAGATGTTAGTATAAAAATTTCATGTTATAATTTTTTTTTTTGTTTTGTTCATATCATTCTCTTGATGGTTATGCTCGATATAGTGTGTCGGCGACCTCTTATTTTTGAAGGGAAAATCGACCCCATATTGTTACTTTGCTCTTTTGCTCTCTCTTTCGCAACTTTTTCTTTTTCCATTTTCACAGCGTTTGCCTGCAACATTCTTTAAAGGGAAAACCGGTTCCATAGAGGGTCTCGGCAACCTCTTATTTGTTTGTTATGCACTTTTTCATTATACAATGTTTCGGTTGACATCCCACTGTCATGAAGGTAGCAGGTCTGAATTGTGAAAGATAGCATTTGACTTGTTCTCGTAGTGGATAATGCGTCATGCAATTTCTGAAGATCGTACTTAGTTCAGTTGATAGACGGACGATCTCTATAGGTGGTAGAAAGACTGAGAAGTTGCATGTTTTTGTGTGTTGGTTGTGGTTGTGGTGCATGTATTTTACGTTGCTTCTGATCCTGAGATGCTGAGGAGGTTTTCTTCTTTTGGCAGTTCTAGTTATGCTGTGTTTGGGTTCTCCACAATATAGCTTTGATGTTACATAGCATAATGTTTATTCGAGATGTTTAATCGAAAGAATAAGCTTAAAGATAGGAACTTTCCTTTCATTGTCATCACAATATCAAGATTGGAGGCAAGCTCACTGGACGTTTAGATGTTTATTCGTTGTGTGATGTAAAATTGTCTACCTTCTCTCATAATTCATCTAGAGTTGTGTAATTTCAATTGGTTATAATCGTAGGTTTAACTTAATAGAAATGGATCATTTCATGTCAAAATTGACATTTATTTAAAACTTTTGTATTTTTATGTTTTCTTACATGATTAAACGTGACTAATTTTAGCATGAGAAAATTTATTCCCTTAATAGTGACGGTTCAAAATGTTATATGCTCTTTGTTAACCAAGTTACCTTTGGTTACTTACATATCAATGAAAATTCAAAATATATTTTGACAAGGAAAAAAAACAACGGAAAAACAAGAATATTTGTTCAATAAAATTTAGATAACAATCATACAATTTTCTTAAAAAAACATGAGTTCCACGAGAAAAAATGTGAATATGGCGAGACCAATGTTTTTGTTTTTTTGTTTATATGGTTGTCCAAATTTTGTTGTACATGTAACATTTTAGAATTACACTTGAATATGGGAAAAAAATAATTTAATATCAAAATGTAAGGATAATTTTTATTATTTTTAGCAAATCACTACTTTTTGTGGTGATTTATCCTACCACATTTTTTTTTATCAAAAAATTATCACTTTTTATGATTTTATAATGCCATTTTTTATTTATTTTAATAAATCGCAACTTTTGTGATGATTTATACTATCACTTTTTAATTTTTTTTTAATAAATCACCATTTTTTATGACGATTTGTTATGAAGTTTCGCATCATGGTTTATTACAAAAATTAAATCATAATATTATTATTTTTCACTTCTACCAAACATAAATTTTTTAGTTGTAACATTATGCAAATGAAAATCCTCAAATGAAAATGATACCAAAAAAAAATGGATAAGAGATATGATTTTAGAAGATAAAGTAAGACATTTCCGCATTTGATCAAGTAAGTAAAGTGAGATAGATTCCAATTTTCACTTTATTGATCTAATAGTGAGATTCATCCATTTACTTTCTAAAGTGAAAGATCTCACTTTAAAATATTCAAATTTCATAAAAAGAAGGTTAAAATTAGTTATTCTTAAAATTAAAAATTAAAAGTTACACAAAATATTATTAAAATCATTTTATTAAAAGAGATGTAACGGGATGATACCTCACCTTATCTTTTAAATATATTGATATGAGTTCGATACTTATTTCTTTCCTGATGGTAGATATCCCAGATGAAAAAAAAAAATCATTTCTTTCCCATTCTCTAATTGTCGTTTTACTCTCTACTCACTAGTCAATGTTGCTGGAAGCGGAAACAACCCCTCAACGCCCCCCAAATTCCTCTTCGCGGTGTGGGGATCACTAATCTGTTGTTGGGCGCGAGGGGTGGATTCGTCATTTCGCATCTCAAGTCAAGTTGCGGCAACCCTAACCCTAAAAGCTGTTGCAGAATCGCTATAAAACCTCACACGATGATGCTATCTCTGCATTCTTCACAATCACCGCCATATAACTTGCTCCGATTCCATCTTCTGATCGGTAAGATGAAGAAGCGTAAGCTTTATACACTCATGGAGCTCATGACAACTGCTCCTTTTTTTTCATTAGCCTTGTCTCTGGTCGAAGGACTCTGTATTAATGGTGAAGTTTCAAGAGTGGTAGCTCAAGGGTTTCATGTTACCTAGGATGTCAATGCAAGATTGTACGCGTGAAGCGGATGGCAGTTCATTTTGAAGCCCATGAGCAGATTAACAAGAATTCCGAGAATTTTGTGTGATTACTGTGAATTGGGTCATGAGATTTTCAGTGAAATATTTTGTAAATAAATATGATATATTAGTTAGAATTATGTAATTTTTTAATATAATTATTTAGAAGGAGATTGACAGCAAATGTTCAATACAAGAGATGAAGTGGGGGAAATTGTGAATCTATTTGCGGAGCAATTTTTTATTTTTTATTTCCATTTTTTACATTTCTCTTGTTATATTCCTCTTATCTTATTGATGTATTAATTCACGAGACTTATGTGTACAGATCTTCTTGTTAGATGTACAATAGTGTTGAACCTCCAGCGAAATCACTAGTAAGACGTATTCTTTGTTTGATACACTTTTCACTAGCCCCTCATGCTGATGAGACAATGGCATTATTTAGGTGGATTGAAAGCCAAAGAACCCAACCACGTTTGTGCTTTTTTTGCTATCCTTAATACTTATTAGTGATGTACTATGCAAGTGATCAATATATGTTTAGCATCTTTTTATTTTGTCAAGAGCTCCCAATATGTATAGCTATGAAAACATTGATTTTGTGATTTATTTGCCTATGTTTTGCCAAAATTTGTATTAATGTAAATAGCTGTTTAAAATACTCGCATCTGTTTAATATGTTTTATCTTTTGTTTGTTCTGTCCATAAACCCCTACCTACTGTTCGTTTGCATGTAGTTAATACTGTAGTGCTTGACAGTGATTGTAACTGCTCCTCTACAAATGTTTTAAGGTAAGGAGTAAAGAGAAAGGGGCTGGTGTAGGTGCTCATTGTACATTTGATGGAGATGTGAGTGTTTGTAACGAAGTGGAGATTAGTTCCCATGATGAGGATTATGGAGGTGAAGTGGAGATTAGTTCCAGTGGTGAGGACTATGATGACAAAGGGATGGTTGGTAAAAGATTTGAGATTGGTGGTGATGAGAAGGTTTCCTTAGAGAGGGGTGTGTTGTTTTTAAATGTAAATCACTTTAGGCAGGTGTTATAGGATTATATCATTAAGAAGGATTTGAAATAAGAAGGCTGAAGAATGAGGAGTTTAGAGTGATTGCTATCTGTGCTATTGAGCAGTGTGGTTGGCGTATTCGTGCCTGTCCAACCCCTGATGGAGTGGCATACAAGATTAAAACTACTTACCCACATGTCCACAATTGCATTAGGCAAACCAAAAAAAAAAGGATGCGACATTTGCTTGCATTGCAACTAAATTGGAGGCTAAGTTGAGGGAAGATCCAAACATGAGCTATGCTGAGTTGATGGAGAAGTGGGGAATAGAGCCAAACACATTGATGCAACTGTATCGTGCAAGGAGAAGGGTGAAGGAGGCCAACAAAGGGATGCATGCTCGGAGCTATAAGTTTGCTAATTGTACAGAATTTGGCCTCATTATCCTAACTTGTCAAGAGAGCTCTTGTGGCCAAAAAAAGGCAAGAGAAAGCAGGTACTATTATCTAGTTAATTTAATAAATACTTAACTTTTAACTACTACTTTAAGTTCCTTAGGTTTAGCTACTGTTTTGTATTTCCAAGGTTGCAAATGAAGAAGGGAGGAATGAGGAAGTTGCTGGCTCTGAGGGGGTGTTTAGGACTGATTGGGTTGCTGGGACTGAGTGGGCTGGTGGTGGTGGGAATGTCAGGAAAAAATTTATATGCCATCTTTCAGTGTTGTTTATGTTCGTACTTGTTACTAATTTTCTTTAGTAAAAGGTTTAATGTAGAGGGTGAGGAGAAAAGGAACCGAGAGCATTGAGGATGTAGCTGGGAGTGCACATGGAGATGCTGCTGCTGCTGTGAATGCAATTGCTGGGAATGCTGGGGCCGCAACTGCAGGTGGTGATGCTACTTAAAAATAATCAAGAAGAAAAATGGTTAGTGGACTTATTAAACCAAGAAGCCAAATTAAAGAGGAAGGTCCAAATTAGAGTGAATGAAGCTACTGCCGATGGTGGGAATGAAGGTGCAGCTATTACTAGTGGTTGGAGTGAAGCTTAACATGTTATAAAGACTCAGTGATAATAGAAGGTTCGAGAAAGGCAAGAAGAATTGCAAGTGGGACCTCAGGCTCTGGAGGAAAATGAAAGAATGGTGGAGGCTGATTTTTTGAAGCGGCAGTTGTGTGCTTTTGGAACCGCTACTAGTTTGTTTTCTTTGGGACTGCAACAACACTTCTTGGATACTCTGTAGTCTGTTTGTTTTGTTTGGAATTGCACAAAACACTGTTTGGATATTGTGCCCTATGTTTTGACTGTAAAGGCGTAGCCAAATAGTTTGGTTTCTTTTTTTTTGGGGGGGGGGGGTTGAATACAAATGTGGTTTGGTTGTATTGATTTGGGTTTGGATACTATTTCTACGGTAATGCAAATGAAGTGTTGATGTATTCAGGAACAATTACATAGTTTGAAGGGAAATTGAAATGTTGCTGCACATTCTGAAATATTGCAAAATTTGTTTGCTGAGCTTTGATGGAAATGAGATACAGCTGATTCGGAAATTTAGTGTCTGCAGTAAGCTGTTGCTACAGATTCATATTACAAGTATTCTTTCTGGATACTCTGTTTGCTGATCTTTGATTGAGCAATTTGAATGGAAATATTGCAACTTTTATGTGTTGTGTTTACACGTGTGTCGTATATAATGTGGTCATATGTGTTTATTACAATATTTAGATATAAAGTTAGACATGGTTTTTTGGTTAAATTTTTGTTTGAATTGATCAACTTTGTCACAGGCGATGCTTGTATACCCATTTGGTTTTGGTTGCAATGTATCCACTTTGTCACTATATTTGTGGAAGTTAGTCATAGCTCATAGGTCATGCTTGCACTTGGGTTTGGTCTTTACTTATCAAGTTTTTGCACTAACACAAACTTGGTGTAGCTTTTATTGGCTTATAGCAAATACAGGCAATGTTCTTTGATAAACTTTGATCTAGCTTTTTCTGGTTTATAGCAAATGCAACCTTCTTTGGTCACATTTTTATGGATTATGCTATATAAAATTTCTCATTCAATCACATTAAACTTTGATCATTTTGGTGTTGGAAGTAGGCTTGGCAATTTTACCCGCACACGTGAATACATGAGGTAATACTCGTGATGGGGTGGATAGGGGGGAAAGTTTTTTCTTCGCAGGTAATAAGGATGAATATTTTCAATATCCACTTGCTAAACGAGACGGAGGCAAAGGTGATTTCCTTCAAATTCGTGGGTACCCAATATATAAATTGTATAAATTAATTTTAAGATTTAAATATGTTTTTAGTCCTTCATAAATTTTGAATTTTGTGTTTTACCACTCATAAATTACATAAATTAATTTTAAGATTTAAATATGTTTTAAATTTTGCCGGTTTTAAAGTTGTGGAGATTAGCATTCTCTCTCTATATATATCTACTTAATTAAATTAAATTGTATTTTATATATTTATTTAATTATATCTAGTTGAGCCCAGTGATATGTTGGTTGCACCGGTGGCATGATGGGGTGACCCGGTCACCATTGCCAAAGACAACATTGAGAAATAATAAAAAACATAAGAAATACATTGAGAAATAATAAAAAGCATAAGAAATGCGAAGGGTTCTTACTGGTGAAGGCTACTATGAGACCTCATATGTTTGGACTCAGCTCATGGTACCCCTATTATCAATAAAAAACATCTTTTACATTTACATAAATACCACCAATTCAGTTGTTTATTGCATTTATTTATAATTGTAAGAATAGTCCATCAAAAGTTTAAATTTTGCAAATAGAACCCCCATCCGCGCCTGCGCCAGCAACCCCATCCACGCCCTCGACCTCTTCTCCTACGGCGACTCCCTCCGCACCAGCGTCGCCTGCTCCGCCAACAGGCTCAAGCTAACCCCCGAGTTCGTCGTCTCGGAACCCGCCTTCCCCTAAGTCTTCCGGTTCCGGCGGCCATTCCCCGCCTTCCTCAAAGTCTCCGCCATCGTCCCCTTCGCCGCCTTCGTCATCGTCTAGCATTTCCACCGGCGTGGTGGTGGGAATTGTCGTTGAGGCGGTGGCGATTCTGGTGGTTCTGAGCGTGCTGTGTATATGCTATAGGAAGAAGAAGAGAAGAAGATGCGACCGGGAGCAATACTACAGTCACCCTCCGCCTCAGCATCAGCCGCCACGTGTGCCCAAAGGTGACACCTTTAGCACAAAAAAACACGTTTTTCCCCCTTTCTTCCTCTTGGGGGTTTCTACTTGCAACTGTGATGTAATTATCTGTGTGAAGCTCTGCATGATTTTCTGTTGAGGGAAAAATTGAGGATTTTTTCATTATAAAATATCACTAAAATAATTTCTTCCCCCTTCGACATCGTTCTGCCGTTTCCTTCTTTGCTCGCGACATAGCAGCATAACCGCAACTCCAGACCTTACAATTGCACTGCGTTCAACATGTTATTACAGCATTTTAGGGGTGGATTCGCCATTTCGCTTCTCAAGTCAAGTTGCGGCAACCCTAACCCTAAAAGCTATTGCAGAGTCTAGCTATAAATTCTCACACAATGATGCTCTCTCTCCATTCTCCACTTCTTCTAATCTGATCGGTAAGATGAAGAAGCGTAAGCATCATTCCCCTGCTCCTTGTTTTCATTCGCTTTCCCTGTGTCAGTAACCATGGCAACATTGATTGGGAAATCCCTGGGTGGGTTGGGTTCTCTCATATTGTGAGGCCCAACCCCAATTAATGGGTTTGTCAAGACAAGCCCACTAAGAAGACTTCAACCTAATTTGAGTGTGTAGACAAAGAGTGACGAAAATAGAAGGGAAAATGTGAGAGAGGTGTTGCAATTCAGTTTTCCAACATCAATGAGTTTTGATGAAGCCAACCATCGGCTGGTCAAATCTTCTTTGACGGTTGGATTGAAGGCACAGTAGCTTGCTGGTGGGAATGAAGGTGCAACTGTTACTAGTGGTTGGAGTGGTTATAACGGAAGGTTCGAGAAAGGCAAGAAACAAGACTTGCAGGTGGGATCTCTGGCTCTGGAGGAAAATGAAACATGACGGAGCCTGATTTTTTGAAGCGGCAGTTGCGTGTTTTTGGAACTGCTGCTAGTTTGTTCTCTTTGGGACCGCGGCAACACTTTTTTAGATATCCTGCAGTCTGTTTGCTTTGTTTAGGAACTGCATCAAACACTTTTTGGATATTGTGATGCAGTTTCTTTAAACTGTAAAGTCGTAGCAAAATAGTTTGGGGTTGAATCGGAAAGTGGTGTGGTTGTATTTATTTGGAGCTGGATACTTTTTTCTAATGTAATGCTAATCAAGTGTTGATATATCTAACTGCAATTTATAAAGTTTGAATGGAAATGGAAATCGAAATCGAAATGTTGCTCCAGATTCTAAATTATTGCAAAGGTTTCGTTAGTTGATCTTTGGTTCAAATTCATTAAAAATCTGTTTTTTTCTCTCGTGTCCCATTAAAATTGAGATTTAAAAAATATATTAATTTTTTATTTTGATACACAATCTTTTGTGTTTCTTTTCATAATCAAACAAAATTTTATTTCCTCGTGTTCTTATATTTATGTTATGTATCAACAGTAATAAACTATGATCTAGCTTGTTCTAGTTTATAGCAAATACCACCTTTTATGCTACATACATTTTCTCCTTCAATCCCATTAAACTTTGATTACTAGTTTTGATGCTGGAAGCAAATGCAGCATCGATCCTATATTAATATTCAATTATTGCACATCTTGAACTTACCAAATGCAACCGGTTTTTTTTTTCTTTGATATATTAAGCAAATGAAGACTCAGATTCATTAATAAATGCCTGTGAAAGATCATTCTATAGATGAGTTGCTGTAGCCACACTCCTTGGAAATAATAAGTGCATGTGACAAAATAATTCCATCTTCCACATTCGCTAACTTGTGGAGACAAATTTTCAGTTTGACTTATTATTATTATTATTATTTTTATTATTATTATTGTTTTCTTGTAAAGCTACAGAAAAAATGAGATAAATATGTAATTTATTTACATAAATTAGAATTGCAAAAAAAAATTATATTCCAGCTGTAAAATATAAATTAGTCTTTTTGAGGGATTGATACAATCTACTTTTAAAGAACTAACAAATGATTAATATGTGATGTTTTTAATTATGGTTTAAATTTAGTGAAATTTTTTTTTTGAAAGATTAATACTGTCTCATCATTATATTTTTAGAGAACCAAAATCAAAATTTTAATGCTTATTTTGATTTACGAGCAGGTCACCCAAGTAAAAAATAAGTCACTAAGATTAATTCATTGCGATGAAGTATCAAGAGAAAAAAAAAGAAAAAAATAGAACCTTCTTTTATGCCTTGAGAAAAAAATCTTCTAGAAAAACATATTTCAGCATACAACAGTAACAATCCAAAATGCCAAACCGAACCACAACTTGGACTTCGTCTGAAATAGATCGACTAGTTATCTGAAACAAGTTGGTCCGGGTGTGTAAACCATTGATTTTTGATCGAACGAAGATGTTGAATTATTATTTTTGACCCCAAACTTTTGAAAATATAATAGTGGAATTTTATTATGAACCCTTTAGTAACTCTTTAATTTTTATGAATGGTAATCTTTTAAGTGTAAATTGTAATTAGTTGGGTAATTGGTTGTTGTTAATTAAAATTTTGGTAATTCTTTGTTTTTTGTGATAGTTCTATAGTGAATGGAGGTCTTTCTTTCCTTTCACTCCCACCACTCCCTTCTTTGCTACCGGCGCCTCTGCCCCTGAGACTACCCGGCCCCCGGCGCCATCGCTGCCACCACAAAAGTCAAGTATCATAAGCCACTACATAAAAAATGAAGTATAATCTGGAACAACATTGACGTAGAACCAGAAATTTGGAATCAACCATCACCAACAAACAATAAAGTCAACAATAACAAACAAGTCCCAAAAACAAAAATCATTAAAATGCAAAAGCAAAAATCTTAAATTAATCAAATAATTATTAAAAAATTGAACTACAACCCGTAAGGGGAAGTTGATCTACAACATCCCAACTCTGCAATATGCAAAACAAAAAAAAAAAAAAAAGGAAGAAGAAGTAGAATAAGACAACGATGAGGATGTAGCAAGCAAAGAAGATCTAGTCTTATTCACGCACTCATTTCAGAATTGGTCCGCGATGAAGACAAAGACGCTACAAAGAAGAAGACGAAGACGAAGACGAAGACGAAGTTTTGCCGTTGAAAAATCCATAGCTATGAGTTGAAGATTTGGACCAAATTTAGAATTTTTTTTTTCTTGATCTGTACATCTAGTTCTGTTTTTGTCTACTTCTTTCTTTCTAGATTTGTGCTTCTGGTTCTGTTTTGTCTCCTCCTTCTAAATCTGGACTATGGTGTGAGAGGGGTGGTCGCATCGGCGCCGGTGATGGTGAAAATTTCCACCGGATTGTGGATGCCATTGACAATTGTAGACGCATAGAGGTGGCAACCAGCGACCAGGTTGGTGAAGTATGCGACAGTGGACAATGATCGGGGGATGAAGAGAGAAAAGGAGGTGAGGGAGAGGGGCTATGAGAGAAGGACAAAATGAAAAATCATTAATACTCCATTAAACATGTAACAAAACATGAAGAAGTTAAAAGTGCAATAATAAAAAAACTTTTGCTACCTAGTCCCTCAACATTTTTAAGTTATTTTATTCCACCCTAAACCAAAATGGGTTGTGTAACTACCCATACCAGGTTAGAATCGTCCTTGCAGCCTATGATCTATTCCAAACATCGATCAAAGAAAAAAAAGAGTCTAACTAACAAATACCCTAAACATATTTGTTAAAAAATGCAAAATGAATTGATTTCATTAAAAAAAATAAATTGACAAATTTTAAATGTAACATTAAACATTAAAATTTAAAAATCATTCCACTTTAAGTTTTTTACTTAAAAAAAAATAAGACCAGTTTAAAAAAAGGTTATTTTCGAAATAAAAAAAAACTACAAAATAATATTAATAAAATCATTTCTCTTCACTCACTTATCACTGCAGCCGAAAGCATAAACATTCTCTTAGCCTTCCGCTTCCTCTCCGCCACCTGTGCGGCCCCTGGCATAGTTAGGTGCGCGACCCGGGTCAATTTAGATTAGTCTAAGCCTTAGATACTGGACAGACAACCTAAAAAAAAAAGAATTGAGGGGTTTTTACATTGGGGTAGATTTTGGAGAAAAAAATCTGAATATATGAGTTAGAATGAAAAATTACGAAAGTATGTGGTAAATTTCTAAAATCGCTACTGTTTAGAGCGATTTCAGAAAATAAAAAAAAAACGAAAATAAGTCTGAAATCGTCAAGGCTTATAGCGATTTCAGACTTTGAAATCGCTAGCTTAAGTGACGATTTCAAACCTAAAAAAAATAAATAAAAAATTCAGATGTCTGGAATTGTCACACAGAGTGACAATTTCAAAAAATAAACCTATACAATTGTAATATTTTTCAAGTCACCATATTATGGATTATAAAAATTTTGGGGCATAGACAATTAAAAAATCCCAGAATTGATTCTAGTTAAAAGGATTAATTGTGCGGTTTCCTTCTCTCCTCGTCACACAGCAGCATGACCGCGCATTCAACCTGTTGTACATCAGCATTTCAGGGTTTAGCGTTGGGGACCACTAAACTGTTCGTGTTGGGCGCGAGGGGTGGATTCGTCATTTCGCATCTCAAGTCAAGTTGAGGCAACCCTAACCCTAAAAACTGTTGCAGAGTCTCGCTATAAATTCTCATGCGATGACGCATTATTCACCTCTCCGCCGATTTAATGGGTAAGATGAAGAAGCTTGAGCATCATGCCCCTGCTTTTTTTCATTTTATACACTCATATGGAGCACATGGCAGTTGCTCCAATTTTTCATCCGCTTTCTTTCGGAAAACATTCAGTTATCCATCCAATTCGGTAGCCATGGCAACGTTGATCCAAGGTCTCTGTATTAACGGTGATGCATTCAGTGCACCTCACTTGATACATGGAAGTGGTAGCTCTAGGTTTTCCTGATCAATGGGTTTTGTAAAATAGGACAAACAAGAGTTGCTATGACAAATGTATATGTTGAGAAGGTGTATTGACGATCTCTCTGATGACAAATATGAGCTTCATATACCTATCAATTTGGAGAGATCTTTTTCTTTTGTCAAGATGAAATTTTTTTTTACATTTTTCTCTTTAGTGTTATCATGTTACTCATGTCCATAACTAAGGGTTTTAGCTTGTAATGTTAGGCTCAGGTAAATGTGTGATCTTCAATGTTCAAAGTGGGAGTGACTAAAGGTTTTGAGTTAAATAAATGTGTGATCCTCAATGTAATTTATCCTCAATGTAATTTTTTAGTTTTAATTTTTATTATTTAGTAGATTGACACTTTACGTTCAACATAGTCGATGAGGTTATGTAATTATGGATTTGTTTACCGAAATGCATATGAATTCTTTTACATTTCTCTTATTGATATATTAATTCATGAGACTTGTGTCTACAAATCTTTGAGATGTACAATAGTGTTGAACCTCCTAACAAAATCATTATTACAATGTCTTTGATTCTTTGATATGCTTTTCACTTGCTCTCATGTTGATGTGGCAATGGCATTATTTAAGCAAGTGATGGATATATGTTTAGCATCTTTTGACGTAGTCTAGAACTGCCAACATATACCGCAATGAAACTTCTGATTCCATGATTTATTTATTTGCCAAAATTTGTGTTACTGCAAATGCCTGTCTAAAATATTCACTTGTGTAATATGTTATATCTTTTGGTTGTCCCTAAGCCCCTAGTTTCCACTTCAGTAATGAATACTGTAGTGCTTGATGGTGATGGTAACTACTACTATGCAAATTTGGTGGTGTAGGTAAGAGTAAAAAGAATGGGGCTGATGCAGGTGCTGATCGTACATTTGATGGAGATGTGAGTGTTTGTAACAAAGTGGATATTAGTTCTAGTGATGAGGGGTTATGGAGGTGAAGAAGAGATCTCTGATGAGGATATTTGGAATTTGGGAGTGATTCAAATTCAAAATACACGGTTTTGAGGAAGTGCAGGCTGTATTTGGTAGTGATGAGTTGAGTGAGGCTGAGGACATATTCGACAAACCAGGGCATGTGCGTTCTGACAATGATAGGCATGACGTATATGTTGATAGAGAGATGGTGGGTAAAAGATTTGAGATTGGTAGTGATGGTAAGGTTTCCTAAGAGAGGGGTTTGTTGTTTTTAAATGTAAATCACTTTAGATAGGTGTTGCAAGATTATATCATTCAAGAAGGATTTGAAATAAGAATGATGAAGAATTTGTAGTCAAGAGTAACTATCATCTGTGCTATTGAGGGGTGTGGTTGGTGCATTCATGCCTGTCCAACCCCTGATGGAGTGGCATACAAGATTAAAACTTCCTCACATGTCCACAATTGCATTAGGCAAACAAAAAAACGAGGATGCGACATTTGCTTGGATTGCAACTAAATTGGAGGCTAAGTTGAGGGAAGATCCAAACATGAGCTATGCTGAGTTGATGGAGAAGTGGGGAATAGAGCCAAACACATTGATGCAACTATATCGTGCAAGGAGAAGGGTGAAGGAGGACAACGAAGGGATGTATGCTTGTAGCTATAAGTTTACTGGTTGTAAAGAAGTTGGCCACAATATCCTAACTTGTCAGAGAGCTCCTGTGGCCAAAAAAGGCAAGAGATAGCAGGTACTATTATCTAGTTAACTTAATAAATACTTAACTTTTAACCACTACTTTAACTTCCTTAGGTTTAACTACTGTTTTTTGTTTCTAAGGTTGCAAATGAAGCAGGTGGGAATGAGGAAGTTGCTGGGATTGAGGGGGCTGGTGGTGGTGGGAAGGTCTTCAGATTTGTTAATGTTTGTACTAGTTACTAATTTTCATTAGTGATTGTTTAATGTAGAGGACGAGGAGAAAAGGAACTGAGAGCATTGAGGATGCAGCTGGGAATTTAGGCGGTGATGCCGCTGCTGTGAATGCAATAGCTGGGAATCCTGGGACTGCAACTGTGGGCAGTGATGGTACGGGGACTTCTACTCAAAGACAATCAAGAAGAAAAATGCTTTGTGGACTTATTAAACAAATATTGCACATTTAGTTTAATATTTTTATTGTTTGTTATATGATGTAGAAGCCGGAAGGTCCAAATTAGAGTGAATGAAGCTGCCACCAATGGTGGGAATGAAGGTGCGTGCAGCTGTTACTAGTGGTTGGAGTGAAGCTCAACATGTTATAATGACTCCGGTGATAATAGAAGCTTTGAGAAAGGCAACAAGACTTGCAGGTGGGACCGTATGCTCTGGAGGAAAATGAAACATGGTGGAGGCCTACTAGTTTGTTTTCTTTGGTACTGCAGTAATACTTTCTGGATACTCTGCGGTCTGTTTGTTTTGTTTGGAATTGCCTGAAACACTTTTTGGATATTATGCAGTTTCTTTAAACTGTAAAGGCGTAGCATAACAGTTTGGTTTTTTTTTTTGGGGGTTAAAATAGGAAAGTGGTTTGGTTGTATTTATTTGGGGTTGGATACTATTGCTAATGTAATGCAAATGAAGTGTTGTGATGTTTGTGATTGTTGATCTTTGATGGAAAAGAAGTGTTGATGGAAATTAAATATAGCAGATTCTGAAATTTAGTGTTTGCAGTAATCTGTTGCTACAGATTCTCATATTACAAGTATTCTTTTCGGTTAGTCTGTGTTTGCTGATCTTTGATTGAGCAATTTGAATTGAAACGGAAATGGAAATGGAATATTGCAAATTGTGTGCTCGTGTGTGTCTTAAGGTAGCATTTGGCAAGTGTCCCGAGACAAAAAAGTATTGAAATAGTAAGGATAGAAACATGTTTGGAAAAGGACACGAAAACATAAAACTTAAAAATACTTTTGTCTTGAATTTTTTTTAAACTAATTTTTATACATCTAAAAAAGAAAAAATACAAAAGATATGTTTGGGATGCAAGGGATGTGTCTCTGTTGTACTTCTAAAATGGAGAGACGTAAGGGACACGTCTCTACTGTCCATGCATTTTTGTATTTGTTGTCTCATGATACTTACCAAATACTACCTAATAGATTGATGTCCATTTCACATATAAAGTGTTCATGTTTGGTTAAATTTTTGTTAGAATTGAAGTGGAAATATTGTTGAATTTTGTTTGCTGAAAG
Organism: Nissolia schottii; assembly: GCA_003254905.1. Classification (NCBI taxonomy): domain Eukaryota; kingdom Viridiplantae; phylum Streptophyta; class Magnoliopsida; order Fabales; family Fabaceae; genus Nissolia; species Nissolia schottii. The sequence goes on from QANU01000323.1 coordinate 155,165, forward strand.
TTTGTGGAAGTTAGTCATAGCTCATATTGGTCATGCTTGCACTTTGTTTGGTTTTTGTTTGAACTAATCAAGTTCACTAACACAAATTTGGTCTAGCTTTGTATTGGCTTATAGCAAATACGGTCATATTCTATAATAAACTATGATCTCACTTGGTTTGATCTGGTTTATAGCAAATACAACCTTCTTTGGTCACATCTTCATGGTTTATGCTACATAAAATTTCTCTCAATCACATTAAACTTTGATCAATAATTTTGATGCCGAAAGCATGTGCAACATCCACTAACTCAATATTTAACTATTGCACATCTTGAACTTACCAAATGCAGTTCTTTTTTTTTAAACTTGAATAGAGTTTCCTACTTATTTACTTACGAGTGCCAGTGTAAATGAGTTATTCGTTTAATTGAGAACAAATAGTTCAAATAACATCTCTCTTGCTCTATGAAACATGAGTATGTGATTTTTTTTCTCAAAAGTATCTGTACTGGTATGTATCTGATACGGGTACGCTTGGATACTCTGGAGTACATATCCAATAATTTCTTTTAAAAAAAATTGAACTGGGTACAGTGTGGGAACAACTAGGTGTGACTAGGTGCGGTGCGAGTTCATGGCTCAACAGAAAACTATGCTATTTTTAGCTTTTAATTTTTTTTTCTCAATCTCATACCCATAGTGGTTTTGCCTCTCATTCTCTCTTCTCCAAGCTTCCAATCTCACATAAAAGTCCAATCTCACCTGCACACCACAAGCAACAACAATTGCATGGTGGTGAAATCTTGAGACCTGAATTGGTTTGAGAAGTTTAGCCTAGCATATTGTAAAATAAACTCATAAATTTAAGAAATAAAATGATGAACAATAAGAACACGAGAGAAAATAAAATAAAAAACTATTTATTGGATGCAATATTATGCAGAAAAAAATCAAAACTTGTTTCTGTTTTGAGTTTCTAAAGCCCTTTAAATAGAGAGTATGTCTCTTTGGATACTCCTCTTTCATTTTGAAACTGAAGCAACTATCAGAACTCTCTTGATTATCATAATAGTCACCTTAAAGCCAAATGAATTAGCTTTCAATTGCCTTTGGTCCCATGCCTTTTGGAATCTTAAGGAAGAAGTTATGGTGCAAACACCACCCAAAGGTCATCAACATTTCTAGTCCGACTTGCATAGCTCAAATGAGTCTCAAGATGACTAAATCTTCACTTGGTTTCTCATAAACATTGTATCCCATTGAGTTAGTTTCCTTACAAAAAAATACGGGATATCGATTAGACATTTTGAACTCAAGTTATGACCCAATTATTGCAGCAAAGTAAAGAACCCAAATTGCCACAAAAATGGTTCAAGACAATAAAATGCCTAATTTATTTTATTCGAACCAAAATTAATTAATTAAACTCGTTGGAGCTCCGAAACACTAAAGGTAAAGATAAAAGAGGAGCACAAAAATGCTAGCTATCAATCTCTCACCTATGGTTTATGAATTTTGCTCTCCAGCAATTTTGTCTTTGGGTGAAGAAAAAAGAAGGGGGTGACATGTTGTTTTGGAGAAGTGTGCGCCTTCCTGCACCATGGTTCACCAATCTATCTATTAATATTAGAAAGCCATGAAGTCTAGCTCATGCATAGAAAAGCAAACCAAAACATGTTCACACTCAACTTACTCAGAACCAGTTTTTCCTCTCTATGAAAGGGCACAAGTGTCAACACCAAACTAATCAAACCACAATCATGTTCACGCTGTGAGGGAAGAGATCCTCTGGTTCGATGAGTGGTTTAGTTAATAAAAATAAAAAAGCGTATCTGAGTTGAGATATATTCTTCCTGCATAGCCTTATAGACGTGTATTGCTTATACTTCCTTATGCAAAGGTATGGAGAAAAGCAAGGGTAAACCGTGGGTTCTCCATCATAACCTTATAGACCATTCATGGACATGACAATGCATAAAGATTTACTCAACCAAATTCAAAAAAGATGTCAGCTCCTTTTTGACTATGAATGCAAACAATTGAGAAAAAAATTAATGGCCACCTTACAACATGAATAAATTGTGAGGAGTAGAATTTACGTTACTTGCTGCATCTAATATCATTCAAAACAGAAGAACACAGTTCAGAGAGCATTCCTGAACTCCACACCCATGAGCACCCATTTGTTTCATAGTGACAAATTCACCAGGCTGTGAGGTTAGCCCACTGCAGGGGGTTGAGCATAATGGCACAAAGGTGTGATATGGTTTCTTCAATTACTCATTCGAAGCTTGGTTGGGGTATCAAGGCCACCATTGTGAGGTTATTGGAAACTCCTAACAAAAACAACAAACAAGATGTATATACTATGAAGATGGTCATTGAAGATGAACAAGAAAGTATTACCCACTAATGATATTTAGTTTCTAAGAATAAGCAAGTGCTCCTCATAGCCATGTATCTAATTTAGTTAGTAGTATCATTAGTTAACTCTGATGCCAGGTATTTTTTAACTTACAAGATAGTGAAAACAATGGTTACTTATATAATTGCATATCATGACACACACATTAATTAATTTTTTTCTATTGAATGTATCTATTTTTTTAATTACAATAAATGATGTACAATTAAACAAGTTTGCAACTAATAGTGGATGAACTTCGTAACTTAACTCTATTTGAGATTGAAAAAAATGCTTAGAAGCAACATCATGACTCTAAGGGATTTTCCTACGGTGTCGTTCCCTAACATGAGAAATGTTGAAGACTTTAATGATATCACCAACAATAGACTTATAACTGATGGGCTACGTTATGACAATAGAGAGCTTGCAGATTTACACAAATTATTATTGTCTAAAGCCACAGATGAGAAAGGAAGTGTATATCAAAGAATCATAATGGCTGCCCGATCAGGAACAGGTGGAGTTTTCTTCCTTTATGGTTATGGAGGTACGGGTAAAACATTTCTTTGGAATACTCTTGCAGTTGCATTAAGGTCTACATGCAATATTGTCGTCCTCACTGTCGCATCAAGTGGTCTTGCATCTTTATTATTACCAGGTGGTAGAACAACACACTCGAGATTTGCAATCCCATTAAGTTTGGATGAGTTCTCAACTTGCAATATAAAGCAGGGTAGTTTTTTGGCAGACTTTATAGTTAAGGCAAAACTCACTATTTGGGATGAAGCTCCAATGATGAACAAACATTGCTTTGAAGCACTTGATCAGACCATTTGAGATCTTATGAGGCTTCAAACTCATGACAGTCTTAATATCCCCTTTGGCAGAAAGATGGTAGTTTTCGGTGGTGATTTTAGGCAAATACTACCAGTCATAAAGAAAGAAAGTGGGTCGAACATTATCAATGCCACAATCAATTCATCATATTTGTGGGATTATTATCAAATTCTCACACAGACCAAGAATATGTGTTTGAAAACTGACAATCCTAACACAAATGTTCAAGAAATTGAAGACTTTTCAGAATGGGTTTTGAAGGTTGGTGATGGCAGTATAGGAAATCTTGTGGATGGAGTTGACAAAATTAAGACACCGACAAATTTGTTGGTGCAAGATTTTGATGATCGGATTGCAACAATAGTGAATGAAAAATATGGGGAGTACTTACAGAGTAGAAATGGCGAGTCTCAATTACAAGGTAGAGCTGTTATTGCTCCAACATTGCACTTGGTTGATGACATTAACGATTACATGATTGCTCTTAACCACAACCAGAATACAACATACCTTATCTCAGGTTCAGCATGCATGTCAGATTGTAAAAGTGACTTTTTTCCAAACCATTCACCCACACATTTCACACATTCTGCTGAAGGAGAAATCCTCCTGACAAGGAGATTTCTTTCTTCACAAACCTATCCATTCTCACACACTCATATCATAGGAAAGCCTCCTGTCAAGGGTCAGACCTTCATCCTACACTCCTCTCATATATTCCTTTCACTTCTTCCGTACTCTCCATCACTGAGGAATCCTCCTGTCAAGGGGATACACTCTTCAGGTTCTTATGTATATTTCCATCCATCTTTTAATCTTTCTTTTGTACTTTTATTTGCATCGTGAACTAGTTTCCCTTTTGATTGGGCAATGATGTAACCCTGATAGCTATTTAATCAGCACAACCAAACTGAAAATCTTTTTTTTTTCCTTCCCAAATCCTGAAAACCTTTTAATTAAGCTGAGAAAAAAGAGCTAAATAAAGCCAAATGTATAATGGTGAGGAGCTAGATACACAAAAATAAGTTCCACTTTTGAATCTAAAAGGTTTATTTATTTTTAACTAATTCTGCAAAATATATTACACCAGTCCCACAAAAACAGAGGAAACAGAGGGAGTGGGAGATTGCTTCAGAGCAATATTACCTTACTTCAAGCCATGAAATTCTGAGAGAGTTGCAGGGGCAGAGGGTGAATTTTCAGATCCATTCAACATTATAATATAATACTAACAAAATACACTTTGCATGGTTTCAGTAAAAAAAAAAAAATGAAAGAAAGGGATCTCTTCTCTCCCTCACTCACATATGACAACAATAGATAGAAAAAACTGAGAAAAGAGGGAAGGGTGGGGAGCAAAAGAATTAACTATTTTACTACGCCTACATTGGGAATTGGGGGTGGTGGAGTTTTTTTATTACTTGTTTAATATTAGTTTAATTGGACACATAATTACTGTATGCAATAATTGGTTTATGGTTGGTTTGTACATCATGTTGATTTGTATATCAAGCTTTGTTTGCGGTAAGTTGGTGCTATTCATGCACATCTTATGTTTCTTTAATTAATTCCAAAATTATAATATCGTTTTCCATTCTCGACACTTGAAAGAAGTTGTATGATGAGTAGTGTTGTTGGGCATGATGCTCTTGAGCCTGTTGTTGTTGGAGTTGATTTTGGTAGTTTGTGCTGTCGTTGGTTTTGTAAAACATGCTGTCTAGGCTCAGAGGCATTGCTCAACATCCTTGTATGCAATGTATCCATAGTTGTCTCGTCATCTGTCATCTCACTGTTAGAGAAACCATATTATTTTATTTGACTAGGGATGGAGATCTTCTTAATTTGATGAATGATGTAATAACTATCATGTAGTAATGTTAAAATTATGTTGGTGTATCGCATAAGTAAAATTTATAGGTTGAACCATTGATTCTTGGTTTGAAAAGTTGAGTTTCAGAAGTTAAAAAAGTTGGACACAACTATGAAAGTAGGGATTCTAACATTTTTGTGGATGTGAGGTGGGGAGAGGAATAGATTTAAGGTTTCAAGGCTTGATCTTGGTATCAAGAATGTGCCACTACAAGAAGAAGAAAATGAAAAATAATGACTCATACGACAAACCTGATAGTTATGAAGGGAAACCTAGGACTAGTAATAATAATGAATTAGAAAGTATTCAACTGTGGTTCTCCATTAGCATCTTTTTACTTATGTTTTCAAACATTAGGATTATTGCTCCTCATCACATCAGTACCTCGTCTTTCTCAAGGCAGTTCATGACTGAATGATTTCCCCAGAAGTGCTGATAGTTTGATCTCCAAACTTTAGATTTTCTAAACTAGTCTTAATTGGACTTGCAAAAAAAATGCATTTGTATATAAAAATTGAAAACTTGAGGACATAATAGCGCTATGTCAAGCTGCTCAATTTCATGGGAAGATATCATTTTAATTATATGTGAAGTACTAGAAAGACACGTGTTCTAAACTGTAGGAGACCATAAGAAGGTTTCTAACAAGTTGGATGCGGTTTAAGTGATAGACGGTGTTGTCATAGAGCTTCAGGCAATCCCCGAGTATCATCTCAGATTCTGTTCCTCTTGATTTGGCGTGCTTGCTTCTGCATGACGAGCGCTCTCTCCAAGGCCAGGTGAACCAGAATCGAACGGAATTCAGTTTTGTGTTTGAGTTTGTTGTAGAGGTGGTGGTTGCTCTGCCTCATGTAGCATTTGCATGGACTTGGGTGTGGTGTTCTGTTGCACCACCAGTCCATGTTGCTACTGCTGATTGAAGATCTTCTCTTTGATGACGCTGCTATTGAGAAAATTGATGACAGCATTAAGAGTGTCAAGAATATCTTTCCAATCATGATTCCCATTTTGTGTGTTTTACTTTTGTTTTTCTTTTCTTCTTGTAGTTGATATATATGTTCCTCCCCCAAGTCGTAGTAGTAGCTTAGAGTGGGAGTTTCTTAGATGTCGGGAAAATTTAAAGAGAAAATGATGAACCTGCATACATATAAATATGTGAATGCCATTGCAAGAAGGAATGTACATATATTTATATATAGATGTGATCCGTGCTCTGGCTTTGCTTGTGACTCTCCACTTCTTAGTGTTACTTCCTTGTTTAACTCAAGTGCTATGGAGATGTGATTTTTATGATAAAAAATGTGTTGATAATATTGTAAATGGGTATTTATTTCAATATAATTATCTATTAATTAAACCCACCCAATAACACTAATTTTTATTGGTACCTTTCTCTTTTCTGCCGCCTTTTTCACTTCTTCTCTCCGATTTCGTATAGATACCTTTTTTTTTCTCTCTCTAGAAGAGGACTGTGAGCAATTCTCATTTAGATCTACGTTTTATTATAATATATTATTATTATTTATCTCTTCTGCTTTTTCCATTTCTTTTTCTTGACGCCAAACTGGTAGTTTTATTGATCAAGTAATCAATTAATCAAGGCTTGTAGAATCTTGTACAATTTTCTTTTTAGTGTCATCTAAAGCAATTTTTTACTAAAATAATTAGGTTGTAGAATCTTGTTTTAATTTTTGTATTTTTGTTGAAGGGTTACGGACATTCCTAGAAGTAGAAGTTGGTTGGAATATAATAGAGTTAGTAAAGAATATCTTGATGGATTAGAAGAGTTTTTAGATCATGCATTACATCAAAGCAATGGAGAACCAATTCTTTGCCCTTGTAAAAAATGTGTGATACGCTATTTAGTAAATCGGGCAATGGCTTATGATCACCTTATGGTTAATGGTATTATACCATCATATGATACATGGTTTTGTTATGGCGAGTCATTAAATTTTTCTGATTGTATTGAAGAACCTTAGGTTGACGGGTCGCATCCGCCTGACCTGTCGCGTATTTTGGGTTGGGTCTGAATTCTAAGATCTGACCTGACTCGTCGACCCACATTTTTTTTATATTATTATTTAATTATTATTATTTTTATTTTATATATATTAAATATATATATATATATATACATTTTTTATTATTATTAGATTTATTTTCTTTTTGGGCCTAAAACCATGTTATGCATTAAAAGATAATATATATTTTTTAATTAAAAATATTTTTATTATAAAAAAATAAGTTAAATAAAAAAGTGATTTAAAAAAAAAAAGACGGATCACCCATCAAACTCGATCACGGGTCGCAAATTTGGCTAATGCCAACCAAAAACCTAAAATTGACATGACCTGACGTGCCCCAAGACGGGTCGGGTCTCAAACACGAGGGGGTTCGACCCGACCCGTGTTCACCCCTACCTACCTATACTGGATACCTACTAATATAAGTACTTTTGAAAAAAAAATGCACCCATGCTTCATAGTTTTTAGTCATGTGTCAATGAGTAAATTAAAGTTGTATTTGACTCTTATTACCAGATATATAATGTTTCTAAAAAAAAATATATCTATCATTGACAAAAAAAAATAATTTATTTGTTTAATATTTAGTAAAATCAGAAGAAAAAATAGGTTTTATTTTTGGTCTTGAAGAAAATAAATCTTTAGCAAAACATATTTTAGCGAACAACGGTAGCAACTCAAAATGTCAAACCCAACAACAACCCCATGATCCATTCCAAACCGAAAGCAAAAAAAGAAAAAAAAAAGAAAAAAAATGATAATTGATAATTGATAATTGATAATTGATAATTGATAATTGAAAAATAAAAAAATGCTAATAAAATCATTCTCCCTTCACTCCGTTGTAGGTCGAAGCCGCCGGGGACTACTGAATCTTGCTGGTTTGAGTCTAACAACCTTAATGAGAAGAATCCCCTTTCTACTACTGAAACGATGCTCCTCACACAGCCGCAACAACTATGCCTCATCAATCTTGAAGCCCTACTCCGCCGCCTCTCTTCCTCCTCCGGAACTAGTTGAGCCCTTCTGCGATGTCTCTGACGTCGTTGCTTCGTCCCCTCAACACCTCCAGCCTTCCCCATGGCTCAACCAAATCCTCACCCTCCTCGACGGTTCCCCCGCCATGGAGTCCAACATTGACTCCTTCTGCCGCAAGTTCCTCATCACCCTTTCCCCCAACTTCATCGCCCACACCCTTCGCTCACTTGACAGCCCAGACGTGGCGTGCCGGTTCTTCCATTGGGCCGCCAAGCAAAAACACTACGCCCACAATCTCCACTGCTACGTTTCCCTGATCGAGGTCCTCTTGTCCTCCTCGGGTGAATTGGATAGCAGGCTTGAGAATGTCCTTGTTCAGTTGAAGCAGGAGCCCCTCTCAATGACGGCTCCGGCTGCCAACTCTTTGATTAAGTGCTTCGGTAGCGTTGGTATGGTGGAGGAGCTGTTGTGGGTGTGGCGAAAGATGAAGGAGAACGGTGTTGAGCCGAGCTTATACACCTATAATTCATTGATGAATGGGTTGGTCAACTGCGGCATGGTGGAATCAGCCGAACGAATTTTTGAGGCTATGAAAGAGGTTAAGATGGTGAAGCCGGATGTGGTGAGTTACAACACCGTGATCAAAGGGTATTGTAAGGTTGGGAAGGCGCGTAAGGCAATGGAGATGGTTAGGGAAATGGAGGTTGGGAATGTGGAGCCAGATAAGGTTAGTTATATGACTGTGATCCAGGCATGTTATGCAGAAGGGGATGTGGATTGTTGTGTGAGTCTTTACCATGAGATGAGGGACAAGGGGTTGGGAGTTCCTCCACATGCCTATAGTTTGGTGATATGTGGGCTTTGTAGGCAAGGGAAGGTTGCCGAGGCATTTGCTGTGTTTGAGGACATGAGTCGAGCTTGTTGTGGAGCCAACAAGGCTGTGTATACTGCACTGATTGATTCGTATGCAAAGAGTGGGAACGTTGATGGGGCGATGAGGTTGTTTGAGAGGATGAAAGTGGAGGGGATTGATCCGGATGAGGTTACTTATGGAGCGATCGTGAATGGTTTGTGTAAGAGTGGGAGAGTGGAGGAAGCTATGGGTTATTTTGAGTTCTGTAAGGGAAGTGGTGTCATGATTAATGCCGTGTTTTACTCGAGCCTGATTGATGGTCTTGGAAAGGCTGGGAGAGTGGATGAAGCTGAGAGGTTGTTTAATGAGATGGTTGATAAGGGATGCCCGCAGGATTCGTACTGTTACAATGCACTTATTGATGGGTTGTGTAAGGGTGGGAGGACTGATGAAGCTCTGGTGCTGTTTAAGCAGATGGAGGAGGAAGGTTGTGAGCAGACTGTTTATACTTATACTATACTTATCAGTGAGCTTTTCAAAGAGCATAGGAATGAAGAGGCATTGAAATTATGGGACATGATGATTGATAAAGGTATCTCACCCAATGTTGCCTCTTTTAGGGCTCTTTCGATTGGGCTTTGTCTTTCGGGCAAGGTAGCAAGAGCTTGCAAGATCTTGGATGAGCTAGCTCCCATGGGTATTGTACTTGAAACAGCTTATGAAGACATGATTAATGCACTGTGCAAGGCCGGCCGTGTGAAGGAAGCATGCAAGTTAGCTGATGGAATTGTGGACAGGGGTCGAGAGATTCCTGGAAAGGTTCGTACGCTGATGATTAATGCCTTGAGGAAAGCTGGTAATGCGGATTTGGCAATAAAGTTGATGCATAGCAAGATTGGTATTGGTTATGATCGAATGCGTAGTGTTAAAAGGAGAGTGAAGTTCCAAACCCTTGTTGACAGTTGATTTTATTTTTCAGCTAGATACTGCACTTGAAAATTTGTGAAGGCCAAAGCTAAGGCAAGTATGGGAGTGTAGCCCCAGCCTGGGTGTTGTTTTGTTGGTGAATTTAATAGAGTCAGTGGTTGATCCCTGAAATATTAGTTTGACTGTGTTTGAGATAATTAGTTTCAGGATCTAATATTTTTTACTGTGGCAAATTGTGTAACATGAAGATTGGTTAAATCTCTTCAGCTTGTTTGTTTGAGGAACTTCGAATTCAATGTCCACATACTGCGACCAATTCTGCATAGGAATTCTAGTATGCTCTGAGAGAAAACCAACCCTCTTGCTAATTGCTATGTACCACATTTAAAAATTATTTGAGAAACTAAGACCGTTTCTTCCTCTCCTTAATTGCTTCCTGCCTATGTTGAAGTTTGAGCGCCAAACCAAAAGCTTCCGTGTGCCTTAACAACATAATGGACAGGTGCCTCTCTCTCTCTCTCTCTCTCTCTCTCTCTCTCATTTGTTGTTTGGATTCTTTTCCTTGTAGACAATAGATAGAAAAAATGAAATGAGTTTTCTTTCAAACATGGTTTTGTATTAATAGGGTCATTGTATTATTTTTTTCTTTTTGGGTGGTTGTCTGGTTGCTTTGGTTTTGCAATTGAAGCCATTATGGCAAATGTGTATACAAATTTTAACTGGTTCTGTTCTCTGCAGTTTTGATTGTTCCCAAAGATTAGATCTTTAGCTAGGTACGCAACGTTTTTCTTTTGGTTGGTTTAAGTTTGTTCTATATTTCTAGTGTGCTTTCCATTGCTATTGATGTTTTGACATCAAAATAGTCCAAAATCACTGCCTATTTTGGAAACTAGATGTTGGAATGCCTGCTTCAGATTACCTTGGTTTTCTTCTTCCCTTTTTCTATTTTATTTAAGAGGATGAGTTATGAAACTAATGGTATCTAAGTCTAACATACTGCATGTCAATCAATCGTTTCAGCTGCTAAATCTTGTAATCCACCCTTCTGTTCCCATCAAATTGCTTGCATGGAAATGTAAACTAAGTAATTATATTGGGGGTTTTAGGAAGCTACTGAAAGTTAAAAGAGTTAATTAAAGCATTTTAATTACCTTAGTTAGTTACAAGTTAGTTATAGGCTATTTATAGCATATTCAGTTCGTAGTTAGTTAGAGAATTGTTTTTTCTCTTAGCTGTCATACAGCTTGCTTCTCAGATGTATATAACAGAACATGTTCTGTTAGTTCTGTTTTCTTCTTCAGCAAGAATAATGAATTCATCATCATTCATTCTTTCCAAAACTCTCTCCTGCAATTTCCGTTTATTATGCTGTAAGATGGTATTAGGAGAGAACTCTTCATCCATGTCTTCCGCACACATCTACTTCCAGTGATATTCATTTTTGCTTCAAGTGAAACTTCAGAATCTTCAGCGATTCTTCGAGGTTTCATCAATTCTTTGTCACCGCGAAGGATTCGGTGATCTTGTTCCTTTTTTGTTCAAGATCATTTTGAGTCTTTCACAAGGTGTCTCCATTCCTCCATTCTTGTTCTTGTTCTTTGCAATTTTTTCCTGTTTCATCCATGGCTGCAAATTTCAATTTTGATCCCTATGTTCTCAATTCTTCGGATCATCAAGGGTTGATGCTTGTATCTCAGCCTTTAACTAAAGAAAATTATTTCTCATGGTCTCGTTCCATGAAGTTAGCTCTCAATGCAAAGCGCAAATTTGGCTTTGTAGATGGTTCAATTCCTTGACCTGAAGATCCGCAACAAGATGAATCTTTGCAATGCATCAGTGATATTGTGAGTTCTTGGATTCTGAATGCTTTATCCAAGGACATTGCAGCGAGTGTCATGTTTCACAATTCAGTAGTAGCACTATGGTCTGATCTCAAGGACAGGTTTCAGCATGGGAATGGACCACAAATTTTTCAATTGAAGAAGGCTTTGATGGATCTCCGTCAAGGTAATCTTTCTGTTTTGCAATGCCACACTAAATTCAAGACTTTATGGGAAGAATTAGGTTGTTATCGTCCAATTCTTACTTGCAATTGTGGTGGTAGTCAACCATATCAAGATTTTCTTAAAATGGAATATGTGATTGGTTTTCTCATGGGGCTTGATGACTCCTTTGCTCATGTCCGAGGTCAAATTCTATTAATGGATCCTATTCCTCCTATTAGCAAAGTTTACTCTTTGTTGTTGCAAGAAGAAAAACAAAGAGAAGTTGGCTCGGCTCAATCTCCCATTCCTTCTAATGTTGCTTGTGCGGTCAAGAATTCTAAGCCATCAAGGTCATCTGATGCTAAACAGAAACAGGAGAAGAAGGATAAGATCAGTCCAAAATGTTCAAAGTGTGGTTGCCTAGGCCACACTGCTACTCAGTGCTATCCCATCATAGGATATCCCCCTAACTATGGTAAGAACAAAGGAAAGCATGCTTCTCATCAGGTTTCTGAGGCTACTCTTTTTGATTCTCAACAGCACCAACAGCAAGACAATGCTACTCAACATAAGGTTTCTCTCAACACAACACAGATTCAACAACTAATGCAATTGCTCAATGCTCAATCCTCAATCCTGTCAATCTGCAGTGGAAGTTGTTGCTTCAATGGTCGCATGTATGACTTTTACCACTTGTCACTTCAAATCATCCATAAGATATACATGGATTTTGGCCAGTGGTGCCACATCACATATAGCCTCTTCTCTACATATGTTTCACTCTCCTGTGAAAAATTCCTTTGTAACACTACCAAATGGTTCTACAATACCAGTCCATTCCATTGGCAATGTGAGACTCTCATCTCAATAATTCTCACTAAAGTTCCATACACTCCTGGCTTTCATGTTAATCTCATCTCTGTTCCTTATCTGGTTAGAAATCAGTTTTGCTTAGCTCATTTTGATGCAAATTTCTGCTTTATCCAGGACCTCAAATCTCTGAAAGTGATTGGGAAGGGTAACTTGCTTCAAGGCCTCTATGCCCTGCAGCAAAACCCTGCTGATTCTGTTTTTGCATTCCTGCCATTGCCACAACCTACGTCTGCTGGTGCTGTGATAGTTCCAAATAGGGCAAATTCTGTCTCTCTAAATGTTTGGCATGCTAGGCTAGGCCATAGTTCTGATAAAGTGTTACTAGATCTTAGCAATATGTTGCATTTACCATAAAAAGTTTCCACTCATGACTGTAATATCTGTCCCTTAGCCAAACTTAGGAGGTTTTCTTTTGTTTCAGATAATCACTTCTCTCAAAATCCCTTTGATTTGATTCATTGTGACATTTGGGGTCTATATCATGCTCCAACATATAATGGAAAATGTTATTTTCCGACTATTGTTGATGATTGCACAAGATATACATGGACTTATTTGATGCAGTTTAGAATAAAAACTACAAATTCTAAATTTAGAATAAAATCATGTTGAACATTCCATAATTCAAAAATGTAATCAGCACTCATACTTCATGTTTCTCTGACTCATTTTAACTTTTATGACCAAATTGCTTGAATATTGTTCAATTATGTTATGCTTATTTATTTCTGTTCTGCATGGAGGGATATGGCCAGAATCTCCATGTTTCAAAGATGAAGGTATAGGGAAGATTCCTTCAAGATGGAAAGGAGTTTGCGTGGGGGTCATGATTTCAAAAATTCAACTGCAATAGGTGATCATCCATTCTCTTATGAAATGCTTTAAGAAAAAAATCATTTTATAAAATCCTTCAATAATCATAGTTTGACTATGAAAATTGCAAATTGATTATATGATAGACTTAATTCTCTTAGTACCACAACAGAAAATTGAGACATACTGTTAATATACAAGTTACATCTTGTGGGAACCATGCTAATTGAAGGAGCCAAAGGTTCCCCTAGAGATTTTGTTGGACATGGGACTCATATTGCGTTTAGAAATGTTAATTGTACTCATTATTTACATAACACCATATTGACTCATATACCATTCACCATTGGATGAGATTTCAATGGGACTCACTTTATTGAGACCTCATCTAATGATGGATGAGATATAAGTTGGCACAATGTCTCAAAAAAAATAGTACAAATAACACAAATCTATTGCATGAATAGCAGTTTTATATTTATTTCGGTTTTGTTGATTTATTTCTGAGCAGCATGCAAATATTGTGTAAACTAGTTAAGGTCTTGTACCCAATATAAAATACAAGAAAAAATGTAAAATAATTACACTAGACACATAAAAAACTAGAGATTGGTTTACTTGTAAATTAGTTATAAATATGACATCAGTTTCCTTGATGTTCCTGTATTATTTAGATAAGGGTATTAACTCTAGAATGAAATTGCAGGAATGGCACATGGAACGAAGAGGGAATTGGTGATGTGGAAACAGAACCAGAAAAGGACCTTACAAAACTTGTAACTGATCCAAATCATGGGTCAAAACAAATGCTCATACATTTCATTTGGTCCAACCGTTGATATATACAAAAAGATATTTGTTGAATGGAATTTGATCTATCAAGTAGCCTATAAAGAGTTGTTTTGCCTCTTCATTTCTTGATATCAAAGGCCTATTGAGATCTTGCTTGCATCGAAATTATTTCGTCATGTGAAAATAGGAATTACCAGCTATAGTTGCAAAACCTGGTGTTGAAGTTTGTGCTTCTTGATCCTTTGCAATTGAATGCATGGTAATTGATATTGCCAAATGAAAATTGTGATGAAAAGGCAAATGTCCTGTTATCCGTAAAGCTATTGCACTTGCTCATTGTAGCTGATAGAAATAATTTATGGAGTAGATAATATAAGGGGGTTAGATGTATGTCTTGACCCAAAATTTTAAGATAAAAAAGTTTACTTAGTCAAAATTTTATCAATGTGAGACTATTCTACATTCATATTTGAAACATAACAATCTCCTTCTCAAGTGTGAAACTCAAGTAGTATCATGAGAAAATTTTAGGTTAAATTTAAACCATCAACTTTGATTTCACTTGTTAGGCCTCACATTTGAGGAGGATATTGTTGTGTTCTAAGTGAATATAGAATAATCTCTAAGTATAAATATAGAATAGTCTCATTGATGAAATGTAAACTAATTGAATATATATATTTAAAAAGACCCATAAATTCATTGCTCATTTGATGTATTTCTCATTTGTCTCTGGATTTGATGATTTGAATCTCTTCCAAGCTTGGGATTTAAATTTCAATTAAGAAGTCTCAATCAATTATAGAATTTTAAAAGTGAACAACTTCCACTTCCGAATGGACTTCAATTCCTTGTGTGCCATTCATTCCCACTCAGGAGGCATTGTGCAATTGATGTCTGAATTGTAATCAAGGATTAATTCTACTCTCAACAATTTTAAGAGATATCTAAAAGAAAACTATTAAACCATTTCAAGACAACAACATGCTCACAAAGAGTAGAGTTTAACACATGCAAACTCACAAGTATGTGCCCCCTCATGGATTAAAGAGAAAAGTATCTGGTGAAACTTAATTACATTCAAAATGCTTCCAACCTCTTTCAGATACTCCACAAGCACAGTATTTCTTGGTTAAAAATAAAACCTTCAAGTAATGTTGGTCATAAAGATTTGCATCTCAAGCAAAATGTCATATCTATGACCAACCAATCTTAACAATCAGAAAAGGACTAGCCAATGTTGATTATAATGGGCTCAAAGATGTTCTTAACCTCTTCCAGACAATTCTTAAAGGCGTCTATTTCTTGCTGCTGCTTATTACCATCAAGGAGCTTTCTGGCCATAGCAATTGCAGACTCGATCTTCTCCTTGTCCTGTGAGCGAAGTTTAAGACAGATGACCATATCCTTCAAAGCTTTCTCCATCTTGTAAACGTAATCATCCAATGCATTAATTGCATTAGCCTTCTCAAGGAATTTCTTATCTTCAGTCTCATAAATCTTAGCTTCCTCAACCAATCTTGTAATTTCTTCAACCGACAGTCTTTCTTTATCATTGGTTATGGTAATCGCGTTCCTATTACCAGTAATTTTTTCCTCAGCAGATACATTTAGGATCCCATCAACATCTAGATCGAAGCATACCGTAACGGGATGGCCTTTAGGACCAACAGGAATGCCAGAAAGAATGAAAAAGCCCAGCAAGTCGTTGTCACTTGCTTTGGTCCTCTCACCCTCGTAAACATCAAACTGGATCTCAGTTTGGTTATCATAACATGTTTCATACCCTTGAGTCTTCTTTACAGGAATAGTAGTATTCCTAGGAATCACTACACTCATAATATCACCTTTTACAGATACACCAAGTGACAAGGGGCAAACATCTAGTAGCACCAAATTTGGGACATTCCTAACACCTTCACTCAGCAAAGCAGCTTGAACCGCTGCTCCATAAGCAACAGCTTCGTCAGGATTGATGCTCTTGCAAAGAGCCTTCCCATTGAAGAAGTCTTGCAACATCTGTTGCACTTTGGGAATCCTAGAAGAGCCGCCAACAAGGACAACATCATGGACACAACTCTTGTCTATCTTAGAATCAATTAGACACTTCTCTACGGTTTCCATACACTCTTTAAAGATGTCCGAGTTGATTTCCTCAAACCTGGCGCGCGTGATAGAAGAACAGAGGTCAATGCCTTGAAATAAACCATCTACCTCAACGGAAGTATCAACTGCATATGAGAGTGCCCTTTTTGCTCTCTCGCACGCATTTCTCAACCTCCTGAGAGCTTTTGGGTTGTCACCTACGTCCACCTTGTTCTTCCTCTTGAACTCCTCTACAAAGTATTTCACCATCCGGTTGTCAATGTCTTCTCCACCAAGGTGAGTGTTTCCAGCGGTTGCCTTAACTTCAAAGACTTCACCCTTAATAGTAAGGAGAGACACATCAAATGTACCGCCGCCTAAGTCAAAGATGAAGATATTTCTCTCTTCAAGACAATTAGCTCTCTTGTCAAGGCCATATGCAATGGCTGCAGCAGTTGGTTCACTGATTATCCGTATAACATTGAGGCCAGCAATGGCACCAGCAGCTTTGGTCGCTTTACGCTGAGAGTCATTGAAATAAGCAGGTACGGTAACAACCGCATTCTTTACTGGTGACTCCAGATACGCCTCTGCTATCTCACGCATCTTTGTGAGAATCATAGATGAGAGCTGCTCGGCAGAAATGTACTTCTCCCGACCCTTGTATGTAACAACAATCATTGGTTTGTCATTAACGCCAGCAATGACCTTAAATGGCCACATCATTAGGTCATTCTTAATGACCGGGTCACCATAATGTCTACCAATTAACCTCTTAGCATCTGAAACAATAACAATGATTCTTTGATGCTATTTGGAAAATCACAAAAGGAAAAAAAAAGGTAAAGCATAGACAAATCAAACAAGCCACTAATAGAAACAAGATCAATTTACCAAAGACAGTGTTGGTTGGGTTGGAAGCAGCTTGATTCTTAGCAGCATCGCCAATCAACCTCTGGTTATCCGTGAAAGCAACACAAGAAGGCGTTGTTCTGTTGCCTTGGTCATTATGGATGATCTCCACTCGTTGGTGTTGCTCCTGCCATATGGCAACACACGAGTAAGTCGTGCCAAGGTCGATTCCCACAGCGTGCCCTTGGTATCTTCTGGCCATCTTCTGGAACACAAGAAACATGTCTCAGGAACGATTTTTTATGCTAAGAAAGACATGTCTCTGTTGTCTCATTATATCCATCCTTTTTATCTCATGACAGAAACCAAACACTTTCTAATGGATTTTTGATGCAAAGGAAGAAAGAACCCATAATTGGATTTTAGACAAAGACATTCCCTATGATATTTATGTTGACTTTTAAAACATCATCACATCTTTATAGCAGATGTACTTTACCTAACTGAGGATAATAGTTGACATTTTCTTCACCAAATGAATAAATTATCTTCTTGTCAGAACTCAATAGTGTGACTTAACGCTCATAAAGTTAGTCCCTCTAATTAAAGCACAGTAGATCAATATGGCCAACAAGAAATGATTTAGTACTATGGGAACATATAACAACCTATCCACTAAATGATAACAACATTATATTATTATTACACAGAATAAGAATGGATATATTATGAAGGGAAGTATTATGTACTAGCTAGATGAATTTCCATATGCATGTTTAGAGAGTAAACCATCAAAATCAACCTCCATGTTGGTGACCGATCAAGTTCATCCCAAAATACGGAAAACATCAAATGTATTCCTAATGTTGCCAAAAGTGATCAAATTAGTCCTTGAATGTCTGTCAAATTAGTCTCCCTCATAGACTAATTTGATTGATTTTTGACAATTTTAAGAATGAAATTGATGATTCCATATTTTTGGGACGAATTTGTCAATGCTACCAACATTCAGTATGATTTTGATGGTTTACTCCATATTTATAAGCATATGAACAAATTTCAACAAGAAATTTCATCAAATAAAGCTGCCCACAAACACTGCTTGATCAAGACAAAAACGTAGCCATTTTTTAAAAATCTCTTTCAGTGTTTCCATGAAAAAGGCATAACAGACCAAGTTCCTCACTATCTTCCAAAGGGGATCATTGCTCATTCACGACCAGGAACTAGTCCAAGCTGAAGAAAAGAAACGAGCTTGACGAGGGGAAACAGTGTTGAAGACCAAACTAAGAATATTTACCTTATGATGAAAGTGAGAGACCCTGAACCTTTAGATGAGCTCCCTGTTGTTGCCTTTTCTTGCCTTCAGAATCGGATTCCTTCACAATGAAGGATTGAGGAGAGTCTTGTAAAGTCTCTCTATATACATGGGGAACTCTACTTCGATTGAGGAGACTTGCTGAGTAAGTGAATTATAAGGCAGAAACGAAAAGACATGATGTGATGGCATACAAAAAGGAAAATATAATGAATTATGCCTAGTAAACAATAAAAGTGGACAATAAAATAAAAATAACATATAAAATATAATGAATTTTAATTACATATGATTTTACATATTTATCATGCTATATAATAATTTTATTTTTTATTATATTTGATACGTTATTTATATATAATTGTTTAATTTTATTGTTTATATAAAATATTAGATTGAGAGAAAAAGAGAGAAAGAAAATGAAAGAAGGAAAAATGAATGAAAAATGGTATTTCTTTTGGACAAGAGAAAACGGAGAGAAGAGAGAAAAAAATTGTGGACCTCACTTAAAAAAAAATGTATTGCATGATATGAGGAGAAAATAAAGAGAAGTGAGATTTTATAGTAAAATTATAATTATAACTTTATATTATATTTTTTTAAAGATAATAACTATAAAAATTATTTACACACAATTATATTTTCTTTTCTCTCACTTTTCTCTCAAATCAAACAATAGAAGAGAAAATATTTTTTCACTTTATTTTCTTTTCTACTTATTTTCTTTCCTCCCATTTTCTCTTCTCATCCAAACTTTAATCATGAGCATACTTGTTTTTTTAATTCTTGCAAGGTATTCTGACTTTATTATTAGTAGAGCTAACTATTTCACTTTAGGATATTGTGATTATCCCTCTTGACACAATTTTTTTTTTTATCAAACTTGAGATCTTGTAAAAAGGAAACAAGCTTGACTGCCATTCAACCAATTTTGTGTTCGTTGATCATAAGCATACTTTTTTTTTTTAAGTTCAGGCTCATTTTTATTACTCAAATTAACATGTTAATATGGTAATAAGTTAACATAATGAAATTTTCATTTTTATAGATATAAATATCTATTAATAAAAGGTGTTTTGGTCAAAACTTAAGATAAGATAATAGATATTATCATAAAAATTTAATAGGAAACACATAAATATATTGAAATGCAACACCATTTTTGTCTTTAAATGGAGAAGGTGTTATATTTTGAAATGAAAAAAAAAAGTGTGTCATGAGCAGGTGACACATGTTCAAGGGAGACTTACTTTTCTTAGAGTAATATATTATTCAAGCGGTATTTGCTATTACAACACTAAGGAGCATGTGGTTCGCATAATCTTTTTTTTTTCCTCGAAAATATTAGGAATGATTTTCAAAGCGTTTGGTTGCAAATTAAATTATTAGAAACATTTTTGAGATTATAATATATTTTTTTTAAAAAAATAATCATGAGAAAACAATCTACATTGGCGGTGGTCTAGCGCCTTCCAACAGTGTTTCGTCGCCTGTTCAGGTGGTAGTCAGTCGCTGGCCAGGGGTGGTCTGTCGCCAACAAGCAGTGGTCTGTCATCGGTCGGGCGGTGGTCCGTCACCGACCATTAGGGGTGGAATAGGCCAAACCTCTCTTATTCACAGTAATGCCTTATCCACTAGACTAACATTACTTTTTGCAACATTTTGTGCATTCATATTTATTAATATAATTTTATTATTTAATTTTCTTTTTAAAGAAACCATAATTTAAAGAATCCCTAGGACTCTCCCACACTCATACTCTTATCTCATGTGAATAATATGAGAGAGTTTTGCTTGAATTTTCCTTTTTGTTTTTTGTGAGTCAAATACTATATATTCTGTTTGTCATCTTACTATTACATATTAAGCAAGAGAATTAGTGATATACATAACAAAGTTGAGCAAACTTTTTTGAGATATGGACTTTAGTTTCTTAATGGTAAAATTAATGGATGAAAATTTGATTTTCCTCTCACATAAAGGATATTCACGTTGCTCAGACTTGTCTTTTGATCTGTTTTTTCATGGGCATACCCCAGTAGCTTGCAGCTTTAGAGTTTCAATTCTTTATTGAAAATGTCTTTTTGATTCATATTGAATTCATACACTCTTGCGTATTATATAGTAAATGTTATATATTCAGTTAAACTCTTTCCCTTCTCTCAAGAAATACCTTTATATATATATATATATTAGTTTTTACTTTAGAATATTATTATATTAAGAAATTAGGTTATTAACAAAAATAATACTTTGTTATGATTATTTTTAAAAAATTAAAAAATTGCAATTTTATTTTAATGTTTACTTTTTATTTTTTATGATAAAAAAATACACAGACAGGTCTATCACTAATATATGATATTTTACCAACAAAAATAAAAAAGAAAAAATGCAACAAAGCACTCTCACATTATTCAGATGAGATGAGATTGTGAGTGTGAGAGAGTCCTAGGGACTCTTTAGATTAGGGTTTCTTTAAAAAGAAAAATTAAATAATAAAATTATATTAATAAATATGATTGCATAAAATATTACAAAAAGTCATGCTAGTCTAGTGGATAAGGCATTACTCTGAACCCAGAGGTCTTGGGTTTGAGTCTTACTTAGTAAACACAAATGAACATTTGCGAGTAAACAGGTCGGCGTCACAGGCTCCAGGCCTGTTCCCACCCCTATCGGCCAGCAGTGGTCCATCGCCGACCAGGGGTGGTCGCTGGCCGGTAGTGGTCCATCATTAGCCAACAGCAATTCATTACCGACTGGCAGTAGTCTACCAACAGGTGATGTTGACTTGAGGTACGAGGTTTGGGGAAAATTTGGTCTTTACTTGTGTCAAAATATTTCAATCTCATGGGAATTCAACAATCCCATGAGGAGGTGGGAATGAAAATAAAGCAATTTTCATTCCCGAGAATACAAGTTACTTAGGGCTGTTTTTTAAAACCTTGAACTAAACATGTGAATGTTGTATTCTCATAGACACATTCTAGAGAATGTGAGAAGATTCTTCGAACTTGTATTTTTCGAACTTGTTGCCACTCAAAATTCAAATTTGATTATATACTTTAGTCAAAGGGATTACGAGAAGAACACTACTGCTAAGCAAGAAAGAGTAATTTCCATTGGCTAAATGGACCATAAGAGCCAAGGTATCTCATGGCTAAGGAGCCACTGTAGTGTAAGATTTTAGCCTAGACAAGAAGGAATAAAAATATAGTCATGCAAGAAATGCTAAGGGATCAATTATTTAAAAGAGTGGTTATCATGGTGGTTTCTTCAACCGTAGTGGGATGTTTGGTGCTATGTAGTGGAGTTGGAGGTTACACCACAAAAGCAGCTAGAGCAATGGGGCAAGAGAATGTGAAAGAGTTGGAAGTTATCTCTCGAGAGGAATAAGTTCATGTGCTAAAGGAGTATTTAAGCGCACAGAACTTGGAGGGTTAGGCATCAAAACACACGTTCTTACTATTGTACTTGCTTACTTTTATCTTCTAGTTTAGGTTATAATTTTAGTTTTCCACATAACTCTACTCAAAGTTTGTGGATTTGGTGTATATGATGGCTATTGACTAATACAAGTTCCCTTTTTATTTCACTATTTTGCTTTTGTCCAAGACTTGTTTCACTTCTCTAGTACTTGGAGAACCCATAACCAAAGGGTTGAGTCTCCCCTTTGGTGAAATTTCCTAGCCAGGGATCAATTACCATATTTTCATATGGCTGACTCGTTCGCATTAGCCGAGGGACAATTTCTGTGGTAACATAATTTTGGCACACCCAGTGGGACCAACAAGCAAAGTCTGGAGTTTCACACACCTGGTTTTGACTATTTCTGGCATATGCAATTGAGGTCTAGTAAGTCTTTGATTGCAAGTGATTTTTCGGTGGAGACATTTACACCAAAAACCAAATCAAAGGGTGATTATCCTTCGATTACCAACCAAGCTGTTAGGAGAATACTCAGTGTTACTCAAGCATAGCCGGTTGTAAAGGCCAAAGTGATCCCTCAAAAATAGGTCTCTGCTAGATCTTCCATGGCTAAGAAGGTTGAGGAGGAGAGACATTCGTTGACAATCACTGCTTCATTCATTCGTCAACAAAATCTAGCTTGGCACAAATGATTTGACGGAGCAAGTGGCCAGTCAAATTGATGAGATTGTGAAGTCCATGGTTTACAAAAAACTACAACAACATGGGCTAAACCATAGAATGTGAGTGTCGTTGGAACCACCAATGTTGGGGGATAGGGAAGCGGTCCTGTAGGGATTCCCTAGCCTATGCAGGTAGCAATGGTAAGAAAACCATAGAATGTTCAGGGAAATGTGGGTCTGCCGCCTTTGCCAGCCGCGGATGCAAATTGTATGGAACAAGGCAGGGGAAATGATGTCCCTATAGAGGCTCAAACAACTAGTCCTGAGAACTGGTTAATGGTAGTGTACAACCAGGACCAAAGTCAGGCGAGCCAGAGGTTTTAGAGCAATACTGTTAATCCTCAGGTGCCTCATGGATGGAGAATATTGTTAATGCCCGACAACTGTAGAAGAACCAACCTTGGAACCAGAACCAATTTGTTTAACCGCGTGTTGATCAGAGGACTCAAGGCATGCACTTCATAGACTTGGGAGGCCCACGGCTGAATGCCCAGGGGGAAACCTCAAAGCTCCAACACCTCTGGTATTTGATGCAGATATGATCGTTGAAGCAATGAGGAGAAAATTTGGCATCCAACTAAAGCCCTTTAGAGAGACCCGTCTATCGTAAGCCATATCCCCGATTGGGTAGAGCAAGAGAACGTGGAAGAGTTGGAAGTTATCTCTCAGTAGGAATAGGTTCATTTGCTAAAAGAGTATTTAAGCGCACAAAACTTGGAGGGTTAGGCATCAGAAAATACATTCTTACTATTGTTTACTTGCTTCTACTAGCTTACTTTTTTCTTCTAATTTAGGTTGTAGTTTTAGTTTTCCACTGAACTCTACTCAGAGTTTGTGAATTTGGTGTAAATAATGGCTATTGATTAATACAATTTCCCTTTTTATTCCACCATTTTGCCTTTGTCCAAGACTTGTTTCACTTCACTAGTACTTGGAGAACCCATAACCAAAGGGCTTAGTCCCCTTTGGTGAAATCGTGCAATCAGGGATCAATTACCCTCTTTTTCAACTACTGACTCATTCACATTAGCCGATGGGCAATTTTTGTGGTAAAAGAACCACATGCCCCCAAGAGAGAAGTAAGAGGAAAAAAAATCAGAAGTTTGACTCAACTTCTACGCCAGTCTTTATGATCAAGAATAACGAAGCAAACTACTAAATGATCAAGAATAACATTAAGTTGCTACTTAGTATTAATTATAGAATTGTTAATACTATTTTGAGTTTTGTAATTAATATTAATTAGGATAATTTTTAAATATAAAAATGGATAATAAGAATGAAAATAGACAAAATATCAATAAAATTGTAAATGAATTTTAGGAATATCACAATAAAATTAATTGAGAAAAACATAAATTATTATTTAATAAATTCCATTGATGAATGGTGAGAGTTGAACAAGGTTCAGAGCGCTAACACGATCCCCATTTAATTGATTGTGCAATTATGTATGAGTCTTGTTACACGTACACCAAAAAAAATATACCATACATACACCCTATACTTATATACATAAAGTTTGTGTTTTAATGCTCAAGTAAGTAAAGGTTGGATAAAAGTAAAGGCTCTTGAGAAATGGGTGTACCTGGCAAACTTATATCTTTTATACCTAAGGAAAGGTTTATGGGGACCGAGATGTATGCCAGTGATAGGGTCATGATTTTAGATTTTCCTCTGGATTCTCGGAGAGCCATGAGTGGTGGAATTTCCTCTCATAGATAAACATGCCAATGGTAATTGAAGATGCAAAGTTCAATCCTAGTTTGGCTTAAATTATCTAAGCTTCTAACAAAACTTATTTGATTCGGTCATAGCTGAGCAAAAACATAACTCATCTGTAGATCAAGAGCACGAGCAGTATTCATCTAGTTCTGCTAAAAGTAGGCCGGCTCTTCCTGGTGCGGGCTTCCGGTGTGAGGAGCAAAATATCTTGATACATATTGTTGTTGAGGGTGTTGTTCGTGCAATACAAACTGTCATTGTGATGTTGGTGGAGTATATGGTTGCGGTGTGACGGGGTGTTGAGTGGTGTCCTCCACCTTAGGTGGCTTTCAGCTGAAGAATAACTCAGAAGCCAAGGGATGCATGATTGGGAGGTGGATTTTGAAATAGGACATAGTGGCCTTTTCACAGTGAAATGAGCAAGTTAACAAAACTTGCTATCATAGGTTGTTAAAGCTTTGCATTCTAAACTGTTACGGGCTAAAAACTGGGTCCGAGAGCTATAGCCCTCTAAGAGGGAGAGGAGCTCCCGTTCTCCAAAAGGCCCGAGGGGCCCAACTCGCTAAGGAGCAGAAGAGGCTCTCCCCACCTGGTCAGACTGGCCCAAAGGGACGGAGTCTCGTGGCACTTAGAAGAGCAGAAGGTCGCAAGCCCAAAACCTCCGGACCCCGTCCGGCCCAACAAGGGTAAGAGAAGATAGCAGCGACCTCTCATCCGTAATTTGCAACCAACTCCCGGATAAGCGGGAAAGATAAACCGGGAAAAGATAAACCAGGGGAGATAAGCAAACTTCCTCGTTTTATCTCTATCTTACCTCTATCCTTGAACTCCAAGCTCGCCTATAAAAGCATGCGACCCCTTGGGTCACCAGGTACCTCCCATTCTACTTATAGAGAACTCTCCTAATCCCTGTGCTTACTTGAGCGTCGGAGTGCCTTTGCAGGTACACCCCGCCGCCGCACTCTCTCCGAAAGGAACCAGCTTGGAGCTCTCGTCCAAGTCCCCGAACCCGCTCAGAGCTTTCGCCCTCAGACTTTGAGCTTCCGTCAAGGCGCCTTCCTTACTGTCTAGGTAACCTCGTACCCTTTACGAATTACTTGTGAACATAAACTTTCTGCAATTTTTTTTCTCATACGAGATAAAAATAATAATAATAGAAAAGCATTATATATTTTTAAAAAAATACCAGTGAATCCATGATCTGAAAACTAACTACTTTATGTATAGAACGACTCATAAAAAATAAATGACAAAGCCAAATGAAATTGACGACATGAATCGTAATTGGTATGCAATCGAAATCATGTTAATTGAGATGCAAGATGATGATGTAGTAAAATGAAGAAGACACGGATAGAACAGAATTGTATAATTGTATAATTATTTTTAAAAAAATCAATATAAAAAGATCAATTTTTAGCTTATTCAGCTCTATTAAAGAAATCAACTTTTTAAATTTTTTTTCTTCAGAATTTGAAACTAATGCACTCTGACATAGAAATACCATAAAATATTAGGGCCAATTACTCCACCAACCTCTCATGTAGCATGTTTGGCAAGCTTCAGCAAAAAATCACAGAAGATTCAAAATTTATGGAGTTGATAATACAATGGTTAGATATCATATCTTGACCTAAAATTTTAAGACAAAAAGTTTTACTTAGTCAAAATTTTATCAATATAAGCCTATTTTGCATTCACATTTGAAACATAACAATCTCCCTCTCAAGTGTGAAACTCAAGTAGTATCATGAGAAAATTTTATGCCAAATTTAAACCATCAACTTTGATTCCATTTGTTAGACCCCACATTTGAGAAGGATGTTGTTGTGTTCTAATTGTGAATATAGAATAGTTTCTAAGTGTAAATATAGAATAGTCCTCCATTCATGAAATGTGAACTAATTTATATATATATATATATATATATATATATATATATATATATAAAGACTCATAAATTCATTGCAATAAGATCGTATTTCTCATTTGTCTGTTGATTTGATGATTTGGATCTCTTCCAAGCTTGGGATTTAAATTTTAATTAAGCAAGTCTCAACCAATTATAGAATTTTATAGAAGTTTAAAAGTGAACAACTTCCACTGCCGAATGGACTTCAATTCTTTGTGTGCCATTCATTCCCTCTCAGGAGGCATTGTGCAATTGATGTCTGAATTGAAATCAAGGATTAATTCTACTCTCAACAATTTTAAGAGATATCTAAAAGAAAACTATTAAACTATTTCAAGACAGCAACATGGTCACAAAGAGTAGAGTTTAACACATGCAAAGTCACAAGTATGTGCCCACAACAATTCATCGATTAAAGAGAAAAGTACCTGGTGAAACTTAATTACATTCAAAATGCTTCCAACCTCTTTAAGATAATCCACAAGCACAGTATTTCTTGGTTAAAAATAAAACCTTCAAGTAATGTTGGTCATAAAGATTTGCATCTCAAGCAAAATGTCATATCTATGACCAACCAATCTTAACAATCAGAAAAGGACTAGCCAATGCTGATTATAATGGGCTCAAAGATGTTCTTAACCTCTTCCAGACAATTCTTAAAGGCGTCTATTTCTTGCTGCTGGTTATTACCATCAAGGAGCTTTCTGGCCATAGCAATTGCAGATTCGATCTTCTCCTTGTCCTGTGAGCAAAGTTTAAGACAGATGACCATATCCTTCAAAGCTTTCTCCATCTTGTAAACGTAATCATCCAATGTAGCCTTCTCAAGGAATTTCTTATCTTCAGTCTCATAAATCTTAGCTTCCTCAACCAATCTTGTAATTTCTTCGACCGAAAGTCTTTCTTTATCATTTGTTCGAGCGGTAGTCAGTCGCCAGCTAGCAGTGGTCCATTGCCGATCGCCGGTGGTTGCTAGCCGGTAGTGGTCCATCGTCAGCCAACAGTAGTCCGTCGCCGACTGGCAGTAGTCGACCAACGGGTGGTGTTGACCTAGGGTATGAGGTTTGGGGGAAATTTGGTTTTTACATGTGTCAAAATATTCCAATTCCATGGGAATTCAACAATCTCATGGGAATTCAAGCAATTTTCATTCTTGGGAATACAAGTTATTTAGGAATGTTTTTTAAAACCTTGAAACAAACATGTGAATGTTGCCTCATGGACACATTCTCGAGAATGTGAGATGATTCTTTGAACTTGTTGCCACTCAAAATTCAAATTTGGTTATATACTTTAGTCGAATGGATTAGGAGAAGAGCGATACTACTAAGCAAGAAAGAGTAATTTCCACTGGCTGGAGGGACCATAAGAGCCAAGGTATCTCACGGCTAAGGAACCACTGCAGTGTAAGATTTTAGCTTAGATAAGAAGGAATTGAAAATATAGTACGCAAGAAATGCTAAGGGATCTTTAAAGAGTGGTTATCATGGTGGTTTCTTCAGCCGTAGTGGGATGCTTGGTGCTATGTAGTGGTGTTAGAGGTTACACCACAAAAGCAGCATGAGCAATGGGGCAAGAGAACGTGAATGAGTTGGAAGTTATCTCTCGATAGGAATAGATTCATTTGCTAAAGGAGTATTTAAGCGCACAAAACTTGGAGGGCTAGGCATCAAAACACACATTCTTACTGTTGTTTACTTGCTTTTACTTGCTTACTTTTAATTTCTAGTTTAGGTTGTAGTTTTAATTTTCCACATAACTCCACTCAAAGTTTGTGGATTTGGTGTAGATATCTGAATTGTAATCAAGGATTAATTCTACTCTCAACAATTTTAAGAGATATATAAAATAAAACTATTAAACGATTCCAAGACAACAACATGGTCACAAAGAGTAGAGTTTAACATATGCAAAGTCACAAGTATGTGCCCCCAACAATTCATGGATTAAAAAGAAAAGTATCTGGTGAAACTTAATTACATTCAAAATGCTTCCAACCTCTTTCAGATACTCCACAAGCACAGTATTACTTGGTTAAAAATAAAACCTTCAAGTAATGTTGGTCATAAAGATTTGCATCTCAAGCAAAATGTCATATCTATGACCAACCAATCTTAACAATCAGAAAAGGACTAGCCCATGTTGATTATAATGGGCTCAAAGATGTTCTTAACCTCTTCCAGACAATTCTTAAAGGCGTCTATTTCTTGCTGCTGGTTATTGCCATCAAGGAACTTTCTGGCCATAGCAATTGCAGACTCGATCTTCTCCTTGTCCTGTGAGCGAAGTTTAAGACAGATGATCATATCCTTCAAAGCTTTCTCCATCTTGTAAACGTAATCATCCAATGCATTAATTGCATTAGCCTTCTCAAGGAATTTCTTATCTTCAGTCTCATAAATCTTTGCTTCCTCAACCAATCTTGTAATTTCTTCGACCGACAGTCTTTCTTTATCATTGGTTATGGTAATCGCGTTCCTATTACCAGTAATTTTTTCCTCAGCAGATACATTTAGGATCCCATCAACATCTAGATCGAAGCATACCGTAACGGGATGGCCTTTAGGACCAACAGGAATGCCAGAAAGAATGAAAAAGCCCAGCAAGTCGTTGTCACTTGCTTTGGTCCTCTCACCCTCGTAAACATCAAACTGGATCTCAGTTTGGTTATCATAACATGTTTCATACCCTTGAGTCTTCTTTACAGGAATAGTAGTATTCCTAGGAATCACTACACTCATAATATCACCTTTTACAGATACACCAAGTGACAAGGGGCAAACATCTAGTAGCACCAAATTTGGGACATTCCTAACACCTTCACTCAGCAAAGCAGCTTGAACCGCTGCTCCATAAGCAACAGCTTCGTCAGGATTGATGCTCTTGCAAAGAGCCTTCCCATTGAAGAAGTCTTGCAACATCTGTTGCACTTTGGGAATCCTAGAAGAGCCGCCAACAAGGACAACATCATGGACACAACTCTTGTCTATCTTAGAATCAATTAGACACTTCTCTACGGTTTCCATACACTCTTTAAAGATGTCCGAGTTGATTTCCTCAAACCTGGCGCGCGTGATAGAAGAACAGAGGTCAATGCCTTGAAATAAACCATCTACCTCAACGGAAGTATCAACTGCATATGAGAGTGCCCTTTTTGCTCTCTCGCACGCATTTCTCAACCTCCTGAGAGCTTTTGGGTTGTCACCTACGTCCACCTTGTTCTTCCTCTTGAACTCCTCTACAAAGTATTTCACCATCCGGTTGTCAATGTCTTCTCCACCAAGGTGAGTGTTTCCAGCGGTTGCCTTAACTTCAAAGACTTCACCCTTAATAGTAAGGAGAGACACATCAAATGTACCGCCGCCTAAGTCAAAGATGAAGATATTTCTCTCTTCAAGACAATTAGCTCTCTTGTCAAGGCCATATGCAATGGCTGCAGCAGTTGGTTCACTGATTATCCGTATAACATTGAGGCCAGCAATGGCACCAGCAGCTTTGGTCGCTTTACGCTGAGAGTCATTGAAATAAGCAGGTACGGTAACAACCGCATTCTTTACTGGTGACTCCAGATACGCCTCTGCTATCTCACGCATCTTTGTGAGAATCATAGATGAGAGCTGCTCGGCAGAAATGTACTTCTCCCGACCCTTGTATGTAACAACAATCATTGGTTTGTCATTAACGCCAGCAATGACCTTAAATGGCCACATCATTAGGTCATTCTTAATGACCGGGTCACCATAATGTCTACCAATTAACCTCTTAGCATCTGAAACAATAACAATGATTCTTTGATGCTATTTGGAAAATCACAAAAGGAAAAAAAAAGGTAAAGCATAGACAAATCAAACAAGCCACTAATAGAAACAAGATCAATTTACCAAAGACAGTGTTGGTTGGGTTGGAAGCAGCTTGATTCTTAGCAGCATCGCCAATCAACCTCTGGTTATCCGTGAAAGCAACACAAGAAGGCGTTGTTCTGTTGCCTTGGTCATTATGGATGATCTCCACTCGTTGGTGTTGCTCCTGCCATATGGCAACACACGAGTAAGTCGTGCCAAGGTCGATTCCCACAGCGTGCCCTTGGTATCTTCTGGCCATCTTCTGGAGCACGAGAAACATATCTCAGGAACGATTTTTTATGCTAAGAAAGACATGTTTCTGTTGTCTCATTATATCCATCCTTTCTATCTCATGACAGAAACCAAACACTTTCTAAGGGATTTTTGATGCAAAGGAAGAAAGAACCCATAATTGGATTTTAGACAAAGACATTCCCTATGATATGTATGTTGACTTTTAAACCATCATCACATCTTTATCGCAGATGTACTTTACCCAACTGAGGATAATAGTTGACATTTTCTTCACCAAATGAATAAATTATCTTCTTGTCAAAACTCAGTAGTGTGACTTAACGCTCATAAATTTACTTCCTCTAATTAAAGCACAGTAGATCAATATGGCCAACAAGAAATGATTTAGTACTATGGGAACATATAACAACCTATCCACTAAATGACAACAACATTATATTATTATTACAGAGAATAAGAATGGATATATTATGAAGGGAAGTATTATGTACTAGCTAGATGAATTTCCATATGCATGTTTACAGAGTAAACCATCAATATCATCCTCCACGTTGGTCACCGATCAAGTTCATCCCAAAATACGGAAAACATCAAATGCCTTCCTAATGTTGCCAAAAGTGATCAAATTAGTCATTCAATGTCAGTCAAATTAGTTAGTCCTTCAATGTCAGTCAAATTAGTCTCCGTCAGAGACTAATTTGATTGATTTTTGACAATTTTAAGAACGAAATTGATGATTCCATATTTTTGGGACGAATTTGTCAATGCTACCAACATTCAGTATGATTTTGATGGTTTACTCCATATTTATACGCATATGAACAAATTTCAACAAGAAATTTCATTAAATAAAGCTGCCCACAAACAATGCTTGATCAAGACAAAAACTTAGCCATTTCTTAAAAATCTCTGTGTGTTTCCATGAAAAAGGCATAACAGACCAACTTCCTCACTATCTTCTAAAGGGGATCATTGCTCATTCACGACCAGGAACTAGTCCAAGCTGATGAAAACAAACGAGCTTGATGAGGGGAAACAGTGTTGAAGACCAAACTAAGAATATTTACCTTATGATGAAAGTGAGAGACCCTGAAACTTTAGATGAGCACCCTGTTGTTGCCTTTTCTTGCCTTCAGAATCGGGTTCCTTCACAATGAAGTATTGAGGAGAGTCTTGTAATGTCTCTCTATATATACATGGGGAACTCTACGTCGATTGAGGACACTTGCTGAGTAAGTTAATTATAAGGCAGAAACGAAAAGACATGATGTGATGTCATACAAAAAGGAAAATATAATGAATTACGCCGCGTAAACAATAAGAGTGGACAATAAAATAGAAACAACATATAAAATATAATGAATTTTAATTACATATAATTTTACATACTTATCATACTATATAATAATTTTATTTTTTTATTATATTTTATACATTATTTATATATAATTGTTTAATTTTATTATTCATGTAAAATATTAGATTGAGAGAAAAAGAAAGAAAGAAAATGAATGAAAACGGAGAGAAGAGAAAAAAAAATTGTGGACCTCACTTTAAAAAATGTATTGCATGATATGAGGAGAAAATAAAGAGAAGTGAGATTTTATAGTAAAATTATAATTATAACTGTATAATATTTTTTTTATAAAAGATAACCATAAAAATTATTTACACATAATTATATTATCTTTTCTCCCACTTTTCTCTCATATCAAACAATAGAAGAGAAAAACTTCACTTTGAAGCAAGGTACCGCTGAGCGGCCTAAGGGGACCGCTGAGCAGTCTGCTCTTCTGCTTCTTCCTTTTGCTTTGTTTTTGCCTTGCGATTCCTTTGTTCCTTGCTCCTTCCTCTTATGGGATTTTTCTCTGTAAAATTCATCATTTTATTCCATTGTATCCATCTTTTCCTTTTACGAAATTGTTGCAAACATGGGGGAAATTGCCTCGAAAATAAATGGAAATCAAAGCAAAAAGGTATTTATTTAACTTGTAAAAATACTAAAATATAATACTTAACAGTTATCTCTCGGTAGGAATAGTTTCATTTGCTAAAGGAGTATTTAAGCACACAAAACTTGGAGGGTTAGGCATCAGAACACACATTCTTACTATTGTTTACTTGCTTTTACTAGCTTACTTTTATCTTCTAGTTTAAGTTGCAGTTTAGTTTCCCACAGAACTCTACTCAGAGTTTGTGAATTTGGTGTAAATAATGACTATTGATTAATACAGATTCCCTTTTTATTCTACCATTTTACCTTTCTCCAAGACTTGTTTCACTCCCCTAGTACTTGGAGAACCCATAATCAAAGGGTTTAGTCCCATTTGGTGAAATCGCGCAATTAGGGATCAATTACCCTATTTTTCTACGACTGACTCATTCACATTAGCCGAGGGGCAATTTATGTGGTAACAGAACCAGATGCCCCAAGAGAAAAGTAAGAGGAAAAAATTAGAAGTTTGACTCAACATCTACGTCAGTCTTTATGATCAAGAATAATGAAGCAAACTACTAAATGATCAAGAATAATATTAAGCTACTGCTTAGTATTAATCAGTAGAATTGTTAATACTATTTTGAGTTTTGTAATTAATATTAATTAGGGTAGTTTTTAAATATAAAAATGGATAATAAGGATGTCAATAGACAAAATATCAATAAAATTGTACAATAATGAACTTTTAGAAATATCACAATAAAATTAATTGAGAAAAACATAAATTATTATTTAATAAATTCTATTGATGAATGATGGGAGTTGAACAAAGTTTAGAGCGCTAACACGTTCCCCATTTAATTGATTGTGCAATTATGTTTATAATATAATAACTTTGTGTTTTTTATTCATCTACCACCTGTAGACAACATGGGTTTTTTTTTCTTGGTTTTTTCTAACCGTGTTTG
This sequence comes from Nissolia schottii, assembly GCA_003254905.1. Taxonomy (NCBI): domain Eukaryota; kingdom Viridiplantae; phylum Streptophyta; class Magnoliopsida; order Fabales; family Fabaceae; genus Nissolia; species Nissolia schottii. The sequence goes on from QANU01000323.1 coordinate 188,559, forward strand.
AGGTCTGTACCGAGATGGATGGTTCCTCAAAACAGGTTGGACTCCAAAACCACTTTGCTGGCACGCAAGGACTCCAAGTAAAGGTTGGATAAAAGTAGAGGGCCTTGAGAGAAAGGTCGTCGGCGTACCTGGCAAGCTTGGTATCTTTTATACCTAAGGAAAGATTTATGGGGACCAGGATGGGTCTTGGGCCTGGTCCCAAACATTGCAACTCGGGAATCATTTGTTGAATCTCAACCTATCTCGACCTGTGTTTGTTGAAGAAAATTCTACATGAGTTTCCTTGATTTTTCAGCATTTACTCACTCATTTCTCACTCGAAAAAATTTCATCTTGAGAAAATATACAATAGGCCTATGGAAATCAAAGAAGATTCTGTCAAAACGAACTATTTTCAACCAAAGCTAACCGCTGCTTTCGGTGTGAGGAGCAAAATCGCTTGATACATATTGTTGTTGAGGGTGTAGTTCGTGCAATACAAACTGTCGGTGTGATGTTGGTGGAGTATATTGTTGCAGTATGACGGGGAGGTGAGTGGCGTCCTCCACCTTAGGTGGCTTTCACCGGAGGAATAACTCAGGAGCGAAGGGATGCATGATTGGGAGGTGGATTTTGAAGTAGGACATAGTGGGATTTTCACAGTAAAATGAACAAGTTAACAAAACTTGGTATCATAGGTTGTTAGCAGCTTCACATTGAATGCAAGTTTTAAAGCTTTGCATTCTAAACTTTTGGCAAATTTTTTTTCTCATACGACATAAAAATAATAATAATAATAGAAAAGCATTATATAATTTTAAAAAAATACCAGTGAGTCCATGATCTGAAAACTAACTACTTTATGTATAGAACGACTCAAAAAATAAAGGGTTAATTATGTTTTTAGTCCCTGTAAAATTTGAAAGTTTGGTTTTAGTCCTTGTATGGAAGTTTTAGTGCCTACGAAAATTGAAAGTTTGGTTTTATTCCCTGGAACTGGATGGGAGTTGACTGTGCTGACGTGGACGCCTCATGCGCTGACGCGGCGCGCCATGTGGGATGCCACGTGGCATAACCCCCCCAGAACCCAACCCATGACCCGTGACCCACTTGGCCCGACCCGTTTTTAAATTAAAATTAAAAATTAAAATTGCAAACAGCCCCCCAGCCTCCTCTCACCTCNCGCACCGAGTCGCCGGGTTGGGGAACGAGGTTGGCTTGGCAGACGGGACACGTGGTGTGAGAGGCGAGCCACTCGTTGATGTACTCAGGGTGGAACACGTGGTCGCATTTGGGGATCAAACGCAGCATTTTGGTCTCCTCGAACTCGTTGAGGCAAACCGCGCACTCCAGCGCACTTTTCCCGATCTTGTGGATCTTGACGACGGAGTACTCGAGGGTCGGGAACGAGTCGATGACGGCACGGTCGAGTCCGCGGGGGCCGCGGCGGGATCAGCCGGTGCCGGCAGGGAGCTGGCTGGCAGTGACGGAGGGGGAGTCAGCGCAGTGGCGGATGTAGATGGTAGAAGAAGCCCATGAGGAAGAGCGTGGCGATGAGGATTGACGGGGCTCGACGGCAGGGCAGCGGAGAGGGGCGGCGGCGGAGGGGGTGGGGTGGGGGCTCGACAGAGATGAGAGGAGGAGGTGGTTGGGTAAAGGGTGGGTTGGGGGCACAGATGGGTAAATGAGGGCGGGGGAAAAATGCAATTTATATTTTAATTTAAAAACGGGTCGGGCTAGGCGGGTCACGGGTCATGGGTTGGGTTTTGGGTTATGCCACGTGACGTCCCACGTGGCGCGCCGCTTCAGCGCATGAGACGTCCACGTCAGCACAGTCAACTCCCATTCAGCTCCAGGGACTAAAACCAAACTTTCAATTTTCACAGGGACTAAAACTTTCATACAATGACTAAAACCAAACTTTCAAATTTTATAAGGACTAAAAACATAATTAACCCAAAAATAAATGACAAAGCCAAATGAAATTGATGACATGAAACGTAATTGGTATGCAATCGAAATCATGTTAATTGAGATGCAAGATGATTGATGTAGAAAAATGAAAAAGACACGGATAGAACAGAATAGTTGATCATATAGTAAATGATAAAGAGTCCTGCTACACGTACACCCAAAAACATACACCACACATACATCCCGTATTTATATACATAAAGTTTGTGTTTGTGTTTTAACGTCTGTAATGTTTGTACACTTAATTAAATATTGTTGAGAATATCATCTACAAGTTTGTAATGTTTGTGCACTCGAAGGAATAAAGTTTGTGCATTATTATGTATAATGTTTGTGCATTTTTTTAAAATAAAGCTCAGATTGTAAAACACTATGATAATTTTGTTATGTTTGTGCATTTTTAAATAAAGTTCAGATTGTATATAACTCTGAATTACAAGTTTGTAATGTAGTACAAATAAAGTTTGGACATGAATGCGCATAAAGATTGTGTTTTAACTCCCGTAATGTTTGTGCTTTAACGCATTTAAATTTATGCTCTATTTTGAGAAATTGTATTGTATACGTATAATAATCATTAATTTCCGAATTTGAATGGTGTATGTATGGGGCGTATGAAATTGGGTGTACAAATAACATTTTTAATGATAAAATCATGCAATGCATAATCAAGGAGGAGTTTGATAATGAATTAGGTAATTAAGAAGGGTTATTTTTAGAAGAAAAAAAGCACGTTATTAAGGAGGGATTTATCTATACATCTATAATTGCATTCCAAATTGATAGACACATATATGCATGTTATAGTTGCCAGTAATGAATAAGAGAGAGACACATTTGATGATGGCGAAAGAGAACAATTTTAAAATGTTTATAAGAAAGTTAAAATCGTAAAAGGAAAAAAAAAATCTATTATGCCTTTCACATTTTCATGCAAATTTCACAAATCTCTCTAGCTCTCTTCTTACACGGCTTCTCAACCCCTCTCTCTCTCCACGTGAGAGAGACCCAATGAAGAGTTGTGAATATTGTTGAGTGTGAAAATGTGGAGCATAATGACAAGATACTTTAATAACAAACACCGTCTAACTTTATTATCATTAAAAAAAACCAGTGTTCATTAAAGAGGTGAATGTCACCTCAGGGGCCCTTGTAATTTCATTGAAACTTAAGAGGTTAGCGTAATTTATTCTTTTTAAAAAAGGATTAATATTTTATCCCACCACTAACTACCAACTAAAGCTAAAATGTTAATTTACAAGTAATCAAAGCAACATCCTCCATGATCCATGTACACCTAATAATTTCACATCTCCTCCGTCACTAATGGACTCGTTCACATGACCAAACTCAATGAGGGTAAGTTTAACTATAGGAGGAAAGATTTAACAAGGGAAAATTGAAGGGAAGGGAACACACAAAAAAGGTAGGGAGTATGGAGGGCAGTTTTTGTTGGTGGAGATGAAAAGAACTGGAAAAAAAAAACCGATAGATAAAGAAAGAAGGTGCCATCAACATTGAAAAAACTTGATGCAAACTCAGCAAAAAACTTTATATAAGAAAGCAACATACATAACAACTTAAAAATAAGAACTGTGTTATTTATACTCATTTTACATGAAATACCATGACAACTCGCACATCATCTAGCATTAGATGAGATCTTAATAGACTCTAAGCACGATTTAGATCTCATCCAATAATGAATGAGACGTGAGTTGACACAATGTCCTAAATAAAAAGAGTATAATACCTTCTAAAAAAAAACTAAGTAGTAGTTTAGCACAAGTTAACATAGTACTCAGGATTTGGGTTGGACAACCCAATTCTGGAAACTCCCATTTGGATCTCATCCAATGATGTACAGGTGTGAGTTGGTACGGCATCCAGAGTAAATCGAGTACAAATACCTTTTCTCTAAATAAACTAAGTAGCAGATAAGTCAGGCATTTAGCACAACTTAACATAGTACTCAGTGATGTGGTTGGTCCATCCAGTTCTAGTTCCAATGATTTTGCAACAGTCAAGGCAAAAGTAAGCCTCACAAGGAAAATTGGAAAGGGCAAAATGCTTCAAATATAATGCAAAAGCTAGCAGTCTACACATTCTATGTTACATAACAATGGGAACTAATATAACCCACAAAACATCAAAATACCATTCTCACCCTAATCACAATTCTCCCCCATCATCTCTCTGATGTAGTTTTGAAATTTCACTCTGCACTCTCTCTAAAATCTGCCTCTTCTGTTTTTCCAAGTCCTTGTGGAATTCCATCCTCATCTTCTCAAGTTCCACCATCTGCCGCCTTTTGCTCTTCTCAATCTTCTCATATATCTCACTGAATTTCTGAATGGAGTTAGCAAGCAAACTGAATGAAGAAACTCCATCACAGTCCCTCGCATACCTTCTTTTCTTCAGTTTAACTCCATCCGAACCTTCGTCACCGGCAGATTCCGAGTTCCCCGGACTATCCCTCATTTCATCCAACATGTTAGCGCGGTTCAAATAGACTCTCGGATTCATAAAAACATACTCTCCCGAATCCAAACCGCAAGACAGGCCTGCTTGTTGTGCCGGAGAGGACATTAGCTTATCCATCCTGTGAAAATAAACCCATTTGCTAGTTCCACCACCCATTTTTTCCAATTTGATCTTCTCCTTTTTGTATTTTTTCTTCAACGTATCCAAACGATTCCTACATTGAGCGTCCGCCCTTTTGAATTTTGAAACTTCCGATACCTTTTCCGCAACTTCTTGCCATTCCTCGGATCGAAGGCTCTTCCTTCCGTGTTGAAGAAACTTATCACCCCAAGCATCAAGAAGAACAAATGTCTCACGCTCAGTCCAGTCGGCAAGGGAGTTCCTGCCGCCAGAAGATGGTTTAGACGCTGAGGGAGCTGCAGACGATGGTGCCGGTACGCGGGGCGCAAATTCATAAGCTGAAATCAGACTCTTCAGCTTTCGCTTTTTCGGGTGCCACTCGAGATCGTCTTCAACCTTCGAGCTATAAATTCTTGGCTTAGTATCATCGTCATCATCATTGTCATCATTGTTGTCGTCGTCATCATTGTTACCATCAATTTCATCCCCATCCTTGTCTTCATCACCTTCCTCATCATTGTTGGGAACAACATTCTTTTGGGAAAGACGAACACTGTTACTATTGCTTCGATCGACACCATTATCCTCCTCCTCTACTAGCTGTTCTTCAACTTCTTCATCCTCATCATCATTATCACCTTCCACATACTCATTCTCAACAGGATGAGAATACGGAGAACTCCGAACCGGAAGCCTCCGGCGACTCAGATAGCCGTAACCCTGGTGGTGATTAACACCATATGGATTAGGGTGATGATACCTTGCATCATCCTCAGTCCCATCCATTATTAAACAACTTCAATTGAAAGGAAATTAAAGCAAGAAAGCTAATTTTTCCTCTAAAAAAGCGGTTCCAAGACCAGTGATTTAGCTTTGAAAAAAACAACACTACCAATTTATAATTGTACACAACAAATCCCTGATTTTTTACCTCCGATTTCCAACTATATAGATACTTATTCCATATCCAACTAAGGTTCAATTGAAAAACACACAAACACACACACACACACGAAAATTCACCTAAGAAATAACCTTTTCTCTTTCTTTCTAAAAAGGAAATTGTGAAAACCTAATTTGCACAAATCACTGATGCACAGAGACAAGTGCTTCAGCTCCAATTCCCATCCATTTTTTTCTCAGCTTTCACCACTATACAATCATATAAAATATCTATGCAACCAAGAAAAACCAAAAGTTTAATAACTTAATTGGAAAGACCAAAACAAGACAAAAAAATTCACAAAGTTCAAACAAATTACAATGGAAAAAAAATAAATAGATGAGGAGACATCACTCTTCTTACCTAAAAAAGAAGGGAAATTTTTCCATGAACGGAAAAAAAAAGCAGAAAACTTAAAATTCAAGTGACAAACTTTTTTTTTTCCCCTATGAAGAGCTCGTATGTGATGAAAAGATTGTAAATTTCAAAGAGAGTGTTGAAGAGAAATGGGAAGATTGGAAAACAAAAGAGGTTAGATGAACTAAAAAAAGCAGAACCAAGTTGCATAGAGAGAGTATGTAGTGTATATCTCTCAGTCTAAGTCTAAAGTAGATGGAAGAGAGTTGCTGCTAATGTACGCCAGTTGTGTACACACTTCACATTTTTTTTATTGGGTTAATTAAGTTTTTAGTCCTTGTAATATGAAAATGTTTGGTTTTAGTTTCTCATGACAAGTTTTAGTCCCTGTAAAATGTAAAAATTTGATTTTGGTCCCTATGGACGGTTGGTGATGGACAGTGATGTAGAAATGGTCCCTGATGACGGGTTAACTGACACGTCATCACCGTCCATCACCAACCGTTCACAGGGACCAAAATCAAATTTTTACATTTTATAGGGACTAAAACTTGTCATGAGGAACTAAAACCAAACTATTTTATATTACAGGGTCTAAAAACTTAATTAACCCTTTTTTAATTTTTATTTATTGATATATAGTGCATACGGGCTCAATTCACATTTCGTTTGAAATCAAGACAAGAAGTTGTGTGATGGATTCCCCCAAATGAAAAAGAACTAATAATGAACACTTAATTAATGACTTCTATTTCTTGATCCGAATACTTATTCTTACTCTCGTATCAACACTATTATAATAGGTATAAGGTGATTAATTTAGCAAAGTTAAATGAATATCTTAATAATATAAAAAATGTTATGGTACTTATTTTAATTTATGAAAATTATCTTGGTAAGATATCCCAATCAATAAAAAGTTAATTGCCATACACTAATGTAAAGAATTCTTTTTCTTTCTTTGATACAAAATTAACTACCTTTAAAACTTCACTTACAATTTAAAGAATTAAAATGATAATTTACTTTTCTTAAAATGTAAAAGCTATAAGCTACTCATTTTATTAATTGTTTAATCTAGGGGGTTTGGTGGTCCATCACTCCTTTTGCTTTGGGATTTTTTTTGTGTGTGTCTATCTATGATTGTTAATATTTTAATTGTAATGTTAAAAGGGGGTCCCTCTAAGTCGGGCACCGCATCCCAAATGTCTCATTTCAGTGGTTCACGCAAGAGCCTTCACTGCCCATCGTACTATATACCGACCATGATATATTTATCACAATTATTTTAGATAATTTTTAAATAATCACGTTCAAAAAAATTTAGACTCATCGTGAATCTCACTTTAATGTATTTTAGGTATTTATGAATATGATTGTTTAAAATTATCTAAAATAATTATCATAAACATTAAAATTTAAGTTTTAATAATATGTACAAATAATGAAATTGTCTAAATTCAATTATCGTAGGATCATATGAAAGAAGAAAAATGACAAAGAATGAGAGAGGGAAGTATCAAGCTTTAGTCTTTTGCAGCTGAATGACACTTTTGCAAATGGGTTTTCTTTAGTATATATTTGACTTAATGTATTCAGATGTTATTTGATATACATAACTTCTATTAGGGTTTGTTCCTACGCAATTTTGTGGTTATGTGTGTCGTCCTTGGCCGTTTGGTTGCATCACTCAACCCCTTTGCCTCATCTCCTTGTTGCGCCGCCTTACTCTGATCCTTTTCTACCACATCAATCGTAGAGCCTCATCACATTCTCTATCTCTCCTTGCAACTCTATCGAGTCCCTCTGCCATCGTTAACATTGACTTGTCTAGTTGTCACTCATGATGTTTTCCCTTTGTTTATCGCACATGTTCCCATCATTTTACTCTAGCCTATTGCTTCGTTAATCGCTTCTGCTCTCAATCGATTCTGTTGAGGCCAACCTTGTCTGATTTTCCCGTTATCAAATAAGGCATTGAACGTTATAGAGGAAACCCCGCATGCTCACTAATAGAGGATGAATAAGCTTTAGCTTTTTAGCCTTAGCTAAGTTTACCTAAGTTAGTTACTCTACAGCTGTTTGTATAGATTGGAAAGTTAGTTATGTTGGTTGTATAGCTGTCATGGCTATTTTAGTTTGTTATTATAGCATAGCTTGCTGCTCAAGCTATCTTGTACTGCATATATATAGAGCACATTGCTCCGATGTAAACTGGAGAATTCTTTTCAAAATTCAATACATTTTATCATGGTATCATCACTGAGACTCTGCTTCCGCTCCTCTGCTCTAATTCTCCATTTCTGATTCTTCTTCTCCACCTTTCTGCACCTTCATTTTTTGGCCATCAATGGTCGCACCTGCACCTCCGGATCCGGCTCAAGATCCCGCATCTCCTTACTACATGCACCCGAACGAGAATCCTTCTCTGGTTCTTGTATCCTCCTTGTTGAACGACTCCAACTACCATAGCTGGTCCAGGGCGATGCGCATGGCCTTACTCTCCAAAAAACAAAGTCAAGTTTGTGGATGGATCGATTTCCATGCCTGCCTCATCGTCCAGCCTCTTCGGCCCATGGGAACGTTGCAACCACATGGTGCTTTCATGGCTGCTCCGAGCTGTTGAACCTTCAATTGCACAAAGCGTCTTGTGGCTTGATAAAGCCTACGAGGTGTGGAGTGAACTCAAAGAACGTTTCTCCCAAGGTGATTTGCTGCGCATTGCGGATCTCCAAGAAGAATTGTCGGCATTGCGACAAGGTGATCTNCTCCTCTTTTGTTAATACTACAGCACTAACACATTGCATGGGATGCTTTTGATGATAATTTTGTTTTTCAAACTTGCATATATATCACTTATTAATAAAAAATAATATATACCAATTAATGCTATTGAGTCCGTGCTCGGTCTCCGAATGTTTGGAAGTTTGGATTTGACGTATAAAAGAATACTTTTTTTAAAATAATAAATGTTTAAATATAATTTTTAAAAATTACTTTTTTAAAAAATAATATAAAATATTTTTTTTTAAGTTTAGATTGTTCTACTTTTAAAATAATGTGGAGGAAGATTTGATTTTTAATAAAATTATCATGTAATTATGAATTAAATTTCTTAAAATAATTATACTGAAAATATATAAATATTTTTTTAAGTGAATGAAAGATTGATTAGATGTCTCGAGCTAGGTCAACTTGTTATAAAAATAAAGAGTCTTGTTACACATACACTTAAAAATATACACCATACATACACCCTCTACTTATATATATATATATATAAAAAGTTAGTGTTTTAAAACCTGTAATGTTTGTGCACTTAGTTAAATATAGTTGAGAATATCATATATAAGTTTTTATTGTTTGTGCATTTGTGGGAATAAAGTTTGTGCATTATTACATATAATGTTTGTGCATTTTTTAAAATAAAGGTCAGACTGTAAAACACTATGATAATTGTTTAATGTTTGTACGAGTATGTATAAAATTTATGCATTATTATTTATAATATTTGTGTATTTTTAAATAAAATTCAGATTGTATGTTTGTAGTGTAATCCAAATAAAGTTTGTAATTTAACGCTTGTAATATTTATGCTTTAGAGCCTTTAAATTTGTATTATATTATATACATATAATAATTATTAATTACTAAATTTAAATAGGTTACATATAAATATATAAAATTAGTTGTAAAACGTTAAAACAGTGTAAGTTACGTTATCTTTTAAATATGACAAGTTGAGGTAGCATTCTGACCGATGAAAATGTGATTCGCCAGAGAGATATAGAGAGAGAGAGAGAGATTCCGAGTGAATGAATCAATACTAAGTAGGGATTCAGGTTATGATGAATTGATCATATTGGGTGGATGCTCCACTGCAACATCATTGCAAAGCAAAAATTTCATCTTTGAGTGAGTGGCACAAAATCAAAAACAGACACTTGGCACCCAAAAAGCCAGAACAGGAATGGGTTTTGTGGCGGGGAGCTCTTGCTTCCTGCAATCTCCAACATTACCGCGTCCTCTTCCTCCACCACCCAGAAGTGCACAACTCACCAAGCCCAACAAGTTCCGTGCTCCCACCATCGCATCATCAAGTTTGCGCCAACAGGAGGACCAAAACGGTGCCGTTTCCTGCAGCAAGAGGACGCTTTTCTTGATGGGTATCTCTGTTCTTCCACTTCTGGGGCTGAGGGCCACTGCTCTTGAAGGATTGGCCACAAGTAAGTTCTTTTGAGTCCCAAGATTCCTTATGCTTTTTCAGCATTCATGTGCTTTTGTTTTTGTTTATGCATCTTGTGATGTTGTGGATTCCCTCTTTGAACAAAAACTTGACTCTCTTGTGTTTGTTATATGTCCTGTATGAATCTTGAAATCGGTGTTCTTGTTACTTTTTTCAGCTTGCCTTGTCTAGCGAAGTAGGAATTGTTTATCACTTGCCAATTCAATGGCACTAATTTGGATAATTTGCAGTTTTTTGTTCTCGAGTTTCTGGATAAGGTAACTTTTAGAGTATCATGATCAGGATCCACTGGCTTGGGAGGGTCCAAAAATAGTGAGGAGATCTTCTGTAATGGGCCTAGTGGTTTTTCTTCCATGGAGATGAAATGGAGGAATCCTTTAAGTGTTATTTGTTATAGAATAGTACCATTCAAGCTTAAGTGAAAAAAATTCACTGCATAGATATAATACCTGAATCTTGGGCGCTAAAAAGCCAGCAAAAGAATGAACTCCTTGAGTATCATGATTAGGATCTCTTGGTTTAGGAGGGTCCAAAAATAGTGAGGAGATCTTCTGTAATGGACCTAGTTTTTTCTTCCATGGAGGAATCCTAAGTGTTATTTGTGATAGGATAGCACCATCCAAGCTTAAGGGAAACTTTTACTGCATAGATGTAAGGGCCTACAATCATGTGTGGAACAGAATATTGGGCAGTGAAACACCGGCAAGAGAACAAACGCAGTGATGCACAGGTAGGTAGGGATGTTGCAATCGATGAGAGGACCCATTAGATAGAATAAGATTGTGAATGAATGGATTAAGAAGAAAAGTTGGGGTAACAGCTATTATGGAAAAGATAGTAAAACAATGTCTTAGGTGGTTCGGTCGTTTGAGGAGAAAATATGTAGAAGCAATATAGGGTAGCCAAATTAGTAGAGATAGAGGGTGAACAAAACTACAGATGAAAACATTAAAAAAAAATTAGATTTTAATAGCTCTCAATAGACATAATTTATGATATGATGCAATGACATCATTTGATCCATGTAACCATCCCCGCCAAGTAATAAAAGGCTTAGTTGTTGTTTTAAGCGAAAACCAACCTGAGATCACATCTTAACCTTTACATTGAGTTCATCGGCCAAGCCACTGACATGGTCTCCACCTTTTTTTGTTGATGTTTGATGTGGGACTTCTTTTCACTTGCAAGTTACAATTGTAATCCTAACACGGGCGAAAACCCAAAGAGATGAATTTGTGGAAATAACTAAATTAATTAGATTCTGTGCAGGTGATGATTTAGACTTAACTCAATTCCGTATTGGTGTTTCAGATAGCATAAAATGAAATGAGGAGAATTACTGTCTTGTTTCTAATTTGCTGATTAAAATTTCTTGTTTCTCTTCCAAGGCAGAAGTGGTTTTTCAACGTCAAAAATATGGAATTTACATTTCCTTGAGGATGTAATATAAGTTGACAAATGTCAGTTTTTAGCCCCCCACTGCCTAGAGCTGATTTGATACTTTATTTGTGCTTTATGCTTATGAGTGTGCTATATTACCAGACAGATTTGTTTCTTAAAAATGAATGGCTGATTTGTTCATTACTTGTCCATTACAATAACATTTCCATCTTTTCTTTTATGGACCCTATTATGTATTAGCATGCATGATTTGCTCCTTGCTTCTTAGTTCATATTATTTGTAGATTTCTCATTTGGCCTACCCTACTATTCAAGGAGTAAACACAATTTGAGGGACACCAGGTGTTTTCCTGCTTTATTTATTTTTTTTTTTTTCCATATGCTTGTCTTCAAAATGGGATGTGGATTAAGCATTTTTTTTAACCAAATAATAATTTGTTGCACTCTTATATTTTTTGTAATAGTTGTAACTTGTGTAGTTATTCTCTCTCCTTTCAGAAGAAAATGAGGTGAAGACACGTGAAGACGACCAGAAAGCAGAGGTGACTTGCTGTTAAGCTTGGTTACAAATCATGAATAGTGATTGTTAACTATAATATTTGTCCTTGGAATGTTCAAAATTTTCTAAACTCCGTAGCTTCTATGGACAGACAGCACCTGGAAAGGATAGACCATCTAATTCCTTTCTGTCTCTCCTGAATGGAATTGGAATATTTTCTACCGGTGTGCTGGGTGCTTTATATGCATTGGCTCAGAAAGAAACGGCCGCTGCTGTTGAAACAATAGAAACAGTAAGCTTCTATACACTCTTACTATTCTTCAAAACTCATAAGGAATGTTTTGAGAAATGTCTCTTCTAAACAAACTCACTGAAAAAATGGGAAAATCATGAAGTATCTTGTTGTGTTTGACCCGGATTCCTAATTTGAAGATTGTTAATTGATGCTTCGATAGTTTCTTATGTTAGATATTTGTTTCTAAAGTACGATACTAGGAAAGTCCTTAGTTGATGAGGATTGATAAGGGTGGTGTGTGAAAGTACCTAATTGCCATGTTTGTTGTAGATTATAAATACTTTAGAGAATTGTTTGAGGCACGAGAGTGAGAGATGAAAATCATGAGTAATGTTGCTGAAGAGGGTTAACAACTTTGTCCTCAAAATTGTAATGTGCGAGAGTTTTGCAACTTTATCAGTGCAAGAGTTGAAGTGTGACAGAGTTTACCATCTTTTCCGTTCAAAATTTGTATTGACATGATGTACATAGTAGATTTGACCTCTTCTCATCCATGGATGTATATATGTTGAGCTGAACCGTGTTAAATTGTGCTATGATTTCTATATTCCTATTATCTAACTACGCGTACCTATAGAATAAATGTATTGGTCTCTTTCAATCTAATTTGATTATATATTGGTATTCTTTTTCTTTTTTATTTTCAAATAAAAAATCACTTTTAGGATGTGTTTGAGGTCAATTTATTTGTCTCTAAGCCATATATTTTAATGGTCTATGTGCACAGATAGGAAATAAACTGAAGGAAAAGGAAAAGCTGATTGTTTCCATGAAGAGCAACTATGAATCCAAGTTACTGAATGAACAGGAGGAGCGAACGAAGCAACTTGGAAAGGCAAAGGAAGAGCAGCAAGCTTTGATAAATAAACTAAGTTCTGCGGACAATACCATCACCCGCTTGGGACAGGAGGTGAAGAGTGAGAAAAAATTGGCTGAGGAGCTAAAGCTTCAAATTGACACTCTTGAAACTACACTTTCAAAGACAAATGCAGAGAAGAAGGACCTTGAGAAAAAGTTGAAAGAAACGGTGGATTCTATTGAAACTTTAGAGCAGAGAATTAATCAGCTGAATTTGGACCTCAAGGATAAAGAAGAAGATGTTCAGAATCTCAGTTCATCCCTTGCAGAAAAGGAGCTCAACCTGAAGAATTTGACTTCCACCTACAAGCAAACTAAGGAGGAATTATCCAATGCTCAATTGCAGATTAAACAGTTGAATGATGAACTTCTGAAAAGCCGAAAGGAGTCAGAAGCAAAAGATTCCTCGGTGAATGAACTAAATTCAAGAGTAGGTTCCTTAACTCGTGAGAATGATGATTCTATGAGGAAATATGATGCCATGGAGAAAGAATACAATGAATTAAAGTTGACTTCCGAAAAGAAGGCTGCTTTGGATGCAAACCTGTTAAGAGAAAAAGAAGATGAGCTTCGTCAGATAAAGGATCAGCTTGAACTTGCCATAAGTGAAGCAAACAAAAGCGAAGTTGTCATTGCTGATTTATCTCAGGAAAGAGAAAATTTGAAAGAGTCTCTGGAGAATGAATCTAAGAAAGTTAATAATTTGAAGTTTGAGCTTCAAACCACTCAGGAGAATCTTGAAAAATCGAGAAACGAGGCTTCTGTATTGGAAAAGCAATTAAACGAGTCAAACAAACTGCAGATAGAGCTTGAGGCTGAGGTCTCAAAGCTTTCATCTGAGCTCACCGAAGTTAGAGAGTCCCTACACAGGAGCCTTGACAAAGCAAAACATGAGACCGAAGTGCTATCCGGTGAGCTTATGGCCGCGAAGGAAGATTTCAAGAAATCACAAGCAGAACTGCAAAATATGTCCCATGAACTGGCATCTGCTCTTGATAATCGTGATAGCCTCCAAAGAGAAATGATCGACATCTACAAGAAGGCAGAAACTGCTGCCGAGGATTTGAAAGAAGAGAAAAAGTTAGTTGCTTCATTGAATAAAGAGCTACAAGCTCTGGAGAAGCAAGTCTCGAAAGACAAAGAGGCGCGAAGATCTCTTGAAGTGGACCTGGAGGACGCAACCAAATCATTAGATGAAGTGAACCAAAATGCTGCTATCCTCAACACGCAACTTGAGAAGGCCAATTCCATCGTATCTAGCCTTGAAACAGAGAAAGAGATGCTTCTCAAGTCCCTCGCAGAGCAAAGAAATTCATCCAAAGAGGCACAGGAGACCATTGAAGATGCTCAAAACCTCATCGTGAGACTCGGCACGGAAAGAGAGAACTTAGAGAACAAAGGGAAGAAACTAGAGGAGCAGTTGGCTGCTGCCAAGGGAGAGATATTGCGACTGAGGAGTCAGATCAGTTCTTCAAAAGCTTCTGTCAATAATGTGCGAGCAAAGAAAGATGAAGGCGAAAGCAGGGTCGCCACTGTAAACGAGGAAGTGCCGAATGATAAAGGTAGAAGCAGGGTCACTGGTAAAGCTAGTCGGATCAATTCTTCAAAAGCTACTGTCAATGACGTGCTAGCAAAGAGAGATGTAGGTGAAAGCAGAGTCACCTCTGTAAACGAGGAAGGGTCGAGTGATGAAGGTGAAAGCAAGGTCACTGTTAATGCTCGGAGGAGTACCAGAAGAAGAAAGGCTAACCCACAATGATATGCAAACCTGAGCACCTTGAATTCTTTGTTTTTTTTTTTTTGTTAAACCATATTAACAAGATGCTATATAGCAAGAGTTTTTGTTAGAATGAATGTTGGTAATATTGTAGCACTGCTTGTAGTATTAGGACAAACATTATGCAGTATTTTTATATTTTGGAAGGGCTGTGAATACTTAAGTAATTGAGTTGACGTTGGACTTGTATTTATGTTGCAGTTTTATTAAGGGTAATATCCCCTTTTAAAAATCCTTCTATAAACTAAATGAAAACTAATGAAGTAAAAGATAAATATAATCAATGTCTTAAGCTCTTAAAAAGTATTAATAGCTATTTCATTTGGTATAAGAGAAAATTTATTAGGAGAATATTTCATTTCTCTTTTGTTGAATATTGTACAAATGAGATGAGACAAACAAATCAAATGGAGAGATCACACGTAAATATGTAATCTTAACAATGCAGTTGTTGTCTTTACTAGAAAGTGTTAGAAACTTGGAAGTTGGAATAAGTTTTAATGTTAATTAGGGGTGTCAAATGGACCAAACTAAAATTATGCATCTTTTTAGGGTCTGGTTTACTTATGATCAATCTACGGGCTTAAACGGGTCAACCCGTCAGTATGTTTTTTTTAAAAAGAAATTAAAATTTTGGCCCATTTTTTATATGTTAAATACAAAGTTAAGTGTGCTTGGTTATTTTTAGTTATTTTTTATCTTCTATTTATTAATTAATCAATCGGAAAGAAATAGTTTAAATGGTTGATTGTAAGATTGTATTATCTTTTTTGTTCTTTTAACTATCTTACTTAAAAGATATCAAATGTTATTTGAAATCGATTCATGAATTAATACAACTTTTATTAATTAAATGACTGCATATAACATTAATGTGAGTACTATTATGGTGTAGACACTCATTAAAGAAATAAAATGTAAAATTTATCCATATCTATGTCATTACACTTCAAAAAAGATGGGAAAAAGCGACCACAGTGGGAGTCGAACCCACGACCTTTTGATCCGAAGTCAAACGCGCTAATCCACTGCGCTATGCGGTCTCTTGCTTTCTGTTTGTGTGAATAGCATATTCTCATCGATAGTTGATCGTTTCGTTCATTTTTTCAATGGAAGTGATGCTTATGTTTTTTCAATTTTTTGCTTTTTTTTCCCTCTTTTTCTGACATGGAGTAATGTTTGAGTTGGTTTATTGACAACGTCTGAAAAAAGTTAGTTAAACAACCAACATTAACACATTCAGCGAATAGGAATGTAATAAAAGTTTAATTTCTACGTTCAGATCGTTTGGACAATAGAATTGGAATTGTAGATCAGAATTCATAATGATAGGTATTATTTTTAAATTGGATTTTTCATCAAAAGGACTTGCATAAGTGGCATAAACTGGATGATTTAGTTTCCCTCCTATTTTAATAATTTGAATAAGAGCCCATTTATAAATTTAAAATATTATTTATTTATTTATTACCAAATGATCCCACCAAATTTTCAAACAAAAAAAATCACCAAATAAATATTAAAATGTATAATTACTAAAGTACCAAAATGTCCACCTATTTTAAAAGCACCAAAGAATTTCACGAAATAAACACTATACGATTCCACAAATTTTTTTTCTATAAATTGATACTATGATAACCGTTGGTGCTTCACTTCCTTTCCATTTTTCAAGTCTCTCTTCCTTTCCTCTAATTTTTTTTCCATCACTTTTATGCTCTTTTTTTTTCATGTTCTTTGCAAATACATCTTCTTTTACTTTATTTTCTTTAATTGGATACGCACATCCAATGCACGTAATCACACAAGTTGTGCCTCCAATGACTCAAACCCTTCCCTCGCCATCTTGCAAACCTCCATAACCTTCATGACAACGCAGCCGTTTTGATAACCATCTTCGTGGGCAACGATGCACTACAAGGAGAAAAGATAGGTAGAAGTGAATCTATGGAGCAAGCACCAATAAACACCTTTTGGTTGAACACAATGGTATGGTCGAACATTCTTTACTTATTACATTTTAAACATCTTTTTTATATTTGTGAATATTATTCACTAAAAGATTTGTGCTAATTAAAATCTGTTGCACCCATTAAGAATTATGCCTATAGTTTTTTATTAAAAATTTAAGAAGGAGCTTGCGTGTATGTTACTATTTAAGAACATTATTTGAGAATGTAACTTTGAAAGTAAGTACTCTCTTTACCATTATTTCTTTTGCTTATGAAGATGAAGTTAAATTCTTTAACTTGGTTTTTTTTAATCTCAAAAAGGCGGATGATGCTAGTAGAAGATGATCCCAATTAAATATGGATGTGGAATGTTGTTACTTATTTTGGTTTTTATTTAAGAAATATATAAGTTAAATATGTTAATACATTTTCAAAGAACATTGTTCATAAATAAAATTATCATGCATTTTGTTGACATTTGCATGTATATCAAATTTATTTGAACATGATCGTGATGTTATTATTTTTCATATACAAATTTAAATTATTTAAAATGTTAAATCTTATCGATATATGCATATATTTATGTATATTAACCAAAAAAACTATAACAACCGTGTACTTTATCGTGCATTGACATGGGTTAACTACTCTAGTTCAATTCCAATTCTTACAGAATTAGCTCAAAATCTTAAAATTTATGTTTGGTTTTACAAAGAATTTCAATAGAGAATTAAAATTCTAAATTCAAGAATATAATTTATATATATTGTGTTCTAACAGATTCTAAACAGACATTTGGAGAGAAAAATTAACTTGTATTGAAAGTTGGAGAGCAAGGCTCTTATATACACATATACATACAAAGCTTGTGCTGTAAGTTACTGTACCTAACTTAACTAACACCCTAATTGTCATGTGCTAATGTTGCTAACAGCTCTAACTAACTCTTAACAAAGTTAGTTAGAGATTCTCCTCTATTACCCCCCCTCAAACATGGCATGGTTGGGACTGAAAATGTTGAGCATGCCAAGTTTGGAGTGTAAAAAACTGAATATAGTGGGAGGAACCGGCTTGGTCATCAAATCCGCAAGCTGTAGTTTAGAAGCAATAGGGAGAAGCTTGATTAAGCCACTGTGAACCTTCTCCCGCACAATGTGGCAATCAAGCTCGATGTGCTTGGTGCGTTCATGGAAGGTTGGGTTGTGAGCTATCTGCATGGCCGAGTGGTTGTCACAAAATATGGCTGCTGCACAGTCTGTGGTGATCCCAAAATCTGCCAAGAGATAGGCTATCCATTGCAGTTCACAGGTAACAGCGGCAAGGGCGCGATATTCTGCCTCACAGGATGACCGCGATACAACTGATTGTTTCTTGGATTTCCAACTCAACAGTGAGTCACCAAGAAAAACACAGAACCCTGTGGTGCTGCGCCTGGTGTCTGGGCAACCAGCCCAGTCTGCATCAGAAAATGCTTTGAGCTGCAATTCAGATGAACATGGAAAGAACAGGCCCAAAGCAGGATCGGATTTGATGAACCTGAGAACCCTTTGTGCTGCTGAGTGATGAACATCTGTGGGATTGGCCATAAATTGAGCCAAATGATTAACAGAAAATGAAAGATCAGGCCGTGTGGTGGTTAAATAGATTAACCTGCCAATCAGTCTCCTATATGCAGCAGGATCAGCTAAAGGAGTTCCTTCACTCTTGGATAACCTTTGAGAAGCAACCATAGGGGTGTGCAGTGGCTTGCAACCAAGCATGCCAGCATCAGACAGGATTTCCAGGGCATATTTCCTTTGACAAACAGATATGCCTTGATCTGACCTAGCCACCTCAAGCCCAAGGAAAAACTTCAAATCCCCCAAGTCCTTAATCCGAAAGCTTCTATCTAAGAATGCCTTAATGGATTGAATTTCTGATAAACAATCCCCTGCAAGGATCACATCATCCACATAGACTAGGAGAGCTGTGAAAGAGCTACCTGTAGCCTTGAGAAAAAGAGAATGGTCAGATGAAGATTGTGAGAAACCAAGGTTAAGGAGTGCACTTGAGAGCTTGGAAAACCACTGCCTGCTTGCTTGCTTCAAACCATACAATGATTTAAGCAAAAGACAGGCTTGATTAGGTTTGGAACACTTAAAACCTTGAGGTAGCTTCATGTAGACCTCCTCATGCAAGTCACCGTGGAGGAAAGCATTGTTTACATCAAGTTGCTGCAGATACCACCCTTTGATTGCTGCTAGGGCTAACAGCAGTCTCACTGTTGTCATTTTTGCAACCGGGCTAAAGGTCTCCATGTAGTCAATGCCATGGGTTTGGGTATATCCTTTGGCAACCAATCTAGCCTTATACCTCTCAATTGAACCATCTGCCTTGAGTTTTATTTTATAAACCCATTTGCATCCAATAGGGATTTTCCCTTCAGGTAAATCAACCAATTTCCAGGTTGAATTCTGTTCTAAGGCTGAAATTTCAGCTGCCATGGCATCTCTCCAACATTGGTCCTTAACAGCAGCACCATATGAGGTGGGCTCAACCAAAGTTGTCATAGCCAAGGCATAGGCCTTGTGAGTGTGAGAGAGATGATCATAGGACAGAACTGATTGTAAAGGATGAGTAGTAGAAAGAATATCAGGGCTGGAATTCCTTACCAAGTTGCAGTGATAATCCTGCAAATAAGATGGAGGTTGCCGTGTCCTTGTTGATCTTCTACTAGAGGTGGCATTATCAGGTACAACAGTGTCATCAATGGCAGCAGTGGGAATGGCTGCAGTAGGCTCAACCTGGTTGGATTGAGTGATGGGAGTGTCAGGCTCAGCAGCAGCAATTGGGACAGGTGCAGGGAGAACAAATTGCCTAGAGCCTGAAGTAGGGGGCTGCCCATGGTATGGGAAGTGGTTCTCAAAGAAATACACATTTCTGCTTACAAACAACTCCCTGGAATGCAAGTCATACAGCAAGAACCCCTTTGTGCCAGTTCTGTAGCCAAGGAATACACACTTTCTGGCCCTCGAATCCAACTTGGTCCTATTCCTATGCAGGGTATTGGCATAAGCTAGACAGCCAAAAACCTTGAGGAAACTCATGTCAGCCAACTTGTCATGGAGCATACTGAATGGGGAATTGTTTGCTGAACCCTTGGTTGGAATTCTATTAAGTAGAAAACAGGCATGGATGGCAGCAAAGGACCAAAAGGAGGGTGGCAGGTTGGCCTGAAATAAGAGGGCCCTTGTAACATTGAGCAGGTGTTGGTGTTTCCTTTCCACCACAGCATTTTGCTGTGGTGTCTCCACACAACTGAGCTGGTGGATGATACCCTTGGAGGCATAGAATTCTTTCATTAAAAACTCAGGGCCATTATCTGACCTAATGGCTTTTACAGCTTTGCCAAACTGGTTAGAGACCAGAATTATAAAATTCTGAAGAGCATGAGAAGCTTCTGCCTTGGTCTTGAGTAAATACAGCCAAGTGTGCCGGCTGTAGTCATCTACAATGGTCAAGAAGTATCTGTGGCCTTGGATGGAAGGGGTCGGTACAGGGCCCCATATGTCAACATGCAACAAATCAAAGCAAGCAAGTGAAACAGAAGTACTGATGGAAAAAGGGACAGCCTTTTGTTTTGAAAATTGACAAATATCACAGGGATTTGTTTCTTTACAAGCAGGAATGAAATCGTACAAGCTATGTAATTGTCTCATCTTATCTATGCCTATGTGACCTAATCTGAAATGCCAAAGGTCAAATTTATTCACTGAAATGGAGTTTACAAAAGATGAATCACAATCAGAAAGAGCTGAAGGCAAAGGACTTTCTAGTACATAAAGGCCATTTCTAGCTTTAGCAATGCCAATCTGCCTCAAGCTGTGAATGTCCTGAATTAAGCATTTATCAGATAGCATAGTGAGTTGGCAATCCAAGTCAGAACATAAACGAGTAATAGCTATAAGATTGAACTGAAAGTGAGGGAGATATAGCACATTGTGTAGGTAAAGAGAGTCAGAAAGTTGGATGGAACCAGCATACGTGGAGCATAAGGCATTACCATTAGGAAGATTAATGATTATTGGAGGGTTTAACTCCTGGTATGACTGAAAATAAACCAGAGAACAACAGATATGGTGAGTGGCTCCAGAATCCAGAAGCCAAGTGGTAGAAATACCTGTGGTAGGTTGCATGCCAGAGGTGGTGGAGGCAGCCATGTTCACTTGAGCATGTGTGGAACCAGGGCAGGGCTTTTGGATCAAAGCAAGGATGCTTTGATATTGCTCAGCAGTAAAATTGAAAGCATTACCCGAATGATCACCCTCAGCATCAGCAGCAATGGCAGCATTGGCATTAGCCCTCTTAGATTTGTATCCGGGAGGGTAGCCATGTTTCTTGTGGCACTCATCCACCGTATGACCCCGGTAGCCGCAGAAAGAACACTTCTTGCCGCCGGTTTTACCCTTTCCTTGATCAAATTGTTGTTTCTTGGCATTATCAAGTGCAGGTTTAGGAGCAGCATAGTTCAAGCTAGCTCTAGAATCAGTTACTTCATAAGCCAATTGGCGCTCATGTTGAAGAACTAATGCAAAAATGCGATTGATAGGAGGGAGAGTGTCCATCAAGAGTACCTGAGACCGAACCGGATTGAAAGGTTCATTGAGTCCCTTGAGGAACTTAATAGCACGATCGGCATTCAGCCTTTTGTTCAGTTCAAGAAACGCCCCACAAGCGCATTGAACAGGACACTTGCAGAGAGGCAATGGCCGAAAAACATCAATCTCATCCCAGAGGACCTTCAAGTCGGTGAAAAACTTGGTGACCGATGAATCACCTTGACGTAGGGCAGCAATTTCTTCATGCAAGTCTGCAATACGTAAGAGATCACCCTGAGAGAACCTTTCGCGAAGCTCAGACCACACGTCGTAGGCTTTATCAAGCCAAAGAACACTTTGCGCAATGGAGGGATCCACCGCACGTATCAGCCAGGAAATCACCATGTGATTACACCGTTCCCACTGACCATACAATGGGGAAGAAGAACTCGGCATGGTGATAGATCCGTCAACAAACTTGATCTTGTTTTTCGAAAGCAAGGCCATGCGCATGGCGCGGGACCAGCTGTGGTAATTACCACCTTGAAGGAGGGAGGTAACGAGAACCAGGGACGGGTTCTCATTCGGATGGAGGTAGTAAGGGGAAGCAGGATCCGTGGCAGGGTCCGGTGAAGGTAAGGGAGTGGCGCCGGAAACCGAATCGGAGGAAGCTGTGGTAGTCGCCATGAATGAAAGCAAAGAAAAGGAGTAGAGAAAAGGCAAGAAAGTGAAAGAAAGTGCAAGAAAATGCAAGAAAACTTGCAATCAGAGAACGGAGCGGAAGCAGAGAAAAACCTGGCTCTGATACCATAACAGATTCTAAACAGACATTTGGAGAGAAAAATTAACTTGTATTGAAAGTTGGAGAGCAAGGCTCTTATATACACATATACATACAAAGCTTGTGCTGTAAGTTACTGTACCTAACTTAACTAACACCCTAATTGTCATGTGCTAATGTTGCTAACAGCTCTAACTAACTCTTAACAAAGTTAGTTAGAGATTCTCCTCTATTATGTTCCCCTGGTCCCCACCTTTTTCCTCACTCAAAATAAATCAATTCAACAAACATAGAAACTAAGCGGCAACTGCAACCTCAATGAGGATTGCAACAATGATGCTCCATGGCGACAATTATGCGCCACAACTACTGTGTGACACAGCGACTGCGCGACCATGACTGTGCGATACAAATTAACACACTAATCATGGTGGTTGTTGGTGAATATGACGGCTGTCATGGTGGCTATTGGTGAAGGTGGTGGTTGTCATGGTGGCTTGGGTGGTAGGTGAGGTGATGATAATGGTGTTTTCTTTTTGTGGAGAATAATTTTTCTTTCGTGAGACATGGAATTGACAATTTTTAAGGTATATATTACAAATTGGAAATGACCTTATTTAGTTATTTTTGAATTTCATAGCATTATGACGTGAAATTACGAATATAATTTTAAAAGAGTCTCCAAATATAAAATTTAGAATTATAATGCCCAATTCTAATTTTGAGCATCAATTCCATGCGTCAAACGAGTGTAAATAAGTTTTATACTCTTCTAAAAGTAAAGAGTTTTATACAATCATATAATCATATTTTATTAACGGACGAAAATTGTTGATCCCACAAATTTTCTTCTAACATTTGAGATCCTATTACAAAATTGTTATCCAAATATTAGATACTTTATGGGCTTATATGAGTTAGGTAAGGATATGCACGAATTGACCTAAACTTGATTTTATTTTTTGGTCTAATGAAGTTTTAAGTTCTAACCCAATCCTATGTTTAAGTAGGCCTAATAATGCTTGGGCCAAACTAAAATCAGGGGTTCCAATTGAGCTTTGACTAAACCAGTGCTTTCTTACAAAAAAGCAAAAACTAGCAAATGCGTCTACTCAAAAAAATGAATAACTTGCTTCGTAGTATACAAATTGGTTTCAGTTAATGAAACTAAAAAACTCTATCAAATATCTAGAAACTTCATAAGTTGTGACACAATTTACTATTTATAAATATATGAATTTCCTCTTTAAGAAAAAGAAGGATCACTTTTACTCTACAATGCATGGCTACTTCATACTTCATTAAATCAAGTATAAAGCACCAATTATAAACATGTTATATGTTACTTAATATTAGCGGAGACAAATGTGTGAAACTGAAAGTGACTAAAAGAGAGTAGTTCATGCATGAAAGGTAAAATGATTAAGAGAGAGAGCAACTCACACGTGACTAAGGGTAAAAAAGAAAAATTACACACTTTTTTGCTTAAACCAAAACAAAACTTACCTAAATGGCTTGAGTTTGGAATGAGTTGTGGGATTAGATTGGACGATATACACTCTTACCATTAATTAAGGAAAAGACACATTTGTCACTCAAACCGAACATGTGTTAATGGATAAGTGATGAAGTAAGTATAATAATTTATCTAAGCTTAGAGACAATGTCATATTGTTTTAAAAGAAATTAAGAAAACAAAATACTTAGTTTTTATCGAATGAAATTTTAAATTGGCTATCGAAAGAATTGATACGCATCAAGTTAATTCTCATGAAAATATTTATTACATCAATTCAATACTTAAAAGATTAATTAAAATTTATTTTAAATTAATCTAAAAGTTAGTCTTTCATTTATGTCTCTCTTAAAAGAACCACCATATTAATTTGGGGTTTTGCTAGTTTCATTTATGTCTCTCTTAAAAGAACCACCATATTAATTCGGGGTTTCGCTAGTTTCATTTACATTACTGCAAATGTGAGGGTAAAAAAACAAAAAGTGGGGAGAGAAAAGAAAAACATTGTTATTGAAACGACCAATAACAGAATGAAACGACACTTAGTGCCCCAATTTCTGAAGTTTCTTCTCCCAAATTCTCACCATCTCTCGCCATCGCCGGAGGAACCAAAAGAAACAACACTCCCAATTGATTCTCTCTCCTCGATCTTCATCTCCGACGATTCCATCTTTTTTCCGGCGAATCCTCACAAATCGAGAACCCATCCCTCTCGAATCTTTCTCTGATGCTTTATCCGAACATTGCAACAAAGTAAGGAATCTTCCTTTTCATCCATTTTCAATTCCTTCTAAGATTCATCGATCATGAACTCTTTTGAATTTGGGATTCTGTTTATGATTCTTTCTTTTTAATTGGCTTTCCTTGTTAACAGTTTCGGAATCCAGATCTGAGTACACGCGAAGCACCCTTTCAACGCGGGCAACCTTGATTTGAGGGTTCTAAGCTGATTTTTGAGAAATGGGGTTTCCAAATTTTATAAATTTTGATGAATAGTGATTGGTTTCGGTTCAATTGTTGAGGTTTGAGCAACTGGCCCGGTGCTAGTGTCTGATGGGGGCATGACTGGAGTGTAGAAAGTTCGAGAATTTTGGGTTTTGATTCGTTCAAGGGAATTGCTGTGTTTGGCATGTTTGAAAACTGATATTTTGTAGGATATAATAATTTTTTTTAAGAAATAAGCTAGCGAAGCTTTTGATTATAAGCTATTTTGAATCCAAAATAAGCATATCCAAGCACACTCGGCGTCATGTTCTATGGTGCAGTGGTATGGGATCCTTGGCTTATTGTTGCTCAGATAGTGTGTATGCAATGCCTGTACTATGTAACTTTGGGATTGCTGTTGTCCATACTTGTTGGAACTCGGGTGTCTCGGTTGAGTCTTGTGTATTTCTTTGACTATGTCACCATCACTACCTCCACTGTCACAGGCTGGTGCGTTATTGCTTCGATTCTGCTCAGCTCAGCTGCGGGGTAATTTTTCTGCTCAATCACATTGGCACTGAGCTGTTTGTATAAACCTTAATGCATGAATTTGTACTTATCTGTTATCTGATAAAGGTTGGAGGTTTTGTTCAATCATGGTAGTGCTATGAGTGACTCTGCTACTTAATAGTAGTATCATAGCTTTTATTTACAATTTAATTACATGTAATTTCAATTATGTCTTTTGATCGCTGTCACTTTCGAAGTTGCTGATCCTTTTACCATTGTTCAAACTATTGTAACTATGTAGCATGTTTCCTTTCTTTTTCTTTGTTCTTTTAGCAACACAGTTATGCCCATGTCCTTATAAATGAGTGTTCATTCTTAAATCTGGTTGTTCTCATAGCATTGGATTGATTGTGCTTTGCTCAATCATTTCAAAAGAAATGAAAAGTTACGCTCTGTACCTTTGATGTAGATGTGACTTTATTTGGGTGAACCCACCTGTCTCTTGCTTTGTGTTCTTTGATTATTTTTTGTGGGCGGAAGGAACTGAGGGAGGCATTCATTGCTGTTATGTTTTGGCTTAGAAGAGGAAATTATATAGTAGCTCTATGTCGCACTTATGCCACTGTCATTTAATGCAGGGCTGTATATATGGTTTATTTGATTGAAAGAGCAAAGAAGTGCTTGGATTTTTCAGCCACCCTTTACATCATTCATCTTTTTATATGCATTGTGTATGGGGGTTGGCCCTCTTCTATAACATGGTGGATTGTGAATGGTATGGGACTTGCAGTGATGGCTTTGCTGGGTGAATATCTGTGCATCAAGCGTGAACTCCGGGAGATACCAATAACACGATATCATCGTACAAGTAAGAACTTCCTCCTTTAAGGATGTTTGGCTGGCCAATTGGACACATGCCATTTGAAGATTTGTTTATATGCAATTTATTGTAGGTTGTGTTATGTCCTTTTTCCTTGTATGCTTTGCTTTCTAAATATATTTTCAAGGGCTCAAATGCATATTAATGTTATGCAAGCATTTAACTTCTAGGGTAAAATATACTAGCCTCCCTTGAAGTCATGTGACACTACACACTTATCTTAATAGTAGTATCATAATGTTTAATAATAAAAGTTACAACTGGCTACAGCCAGAGAGAAATCTGAAATTGATCATATGGAAGTGTGTGATACAAAGCCAATATGTGGCCTATATGGAAGGGAGAAAGTTAACAATTTAGTTACTAATCACGTTGACTCGGCTAACTGCTCTAGTTAATCTCCACTAATGTGGTATGTGTTAAAAAATATTTGTGTTCAGAGGACCATAACATTAATGTATGCTTTATTTTCTTATATTATCATTTCATTTTGCTTCTATTATTGTATGTTCTAAAAGTTGCTGTCTTTTTGTTGCAATACATTTTTTTCGTGAACATTGAGATTATATGGACACAATGATGTGTTAGATAGCAATTGTTTTATATACCACCAGATATTGGTTGGCTATTCCTTTTGTTTTAATACAATTGAGTTCCTTGCAGATGTTTGATTACCTGAAGTAACTTGAGTATTGTTGAATTTAAGAAAGGAGTTGCGTCGCGGGATGTTAACAGCTTTTGTTTCTATACATTTGGATGATCTCCAAGAGAGCCCCATGAAGTGCATATTTCTATCGTGTTATGGAAAGAAATCTTTCATTTCCTTTTGATTCTTTAGTTGCAATAGTGTTAAAACGTAGATAACCAGATGAGACTAGGTACATCATTTTTAAGGAAGTTCTGAACGCCTTAATGTAAGTTTCTTTTTTTCTCTTTCCATTTTTTCCCCCACTTTTAGTTTTGGTTAAGGTGATGCATTTAATTGATAGAACTTCTTCTCTTGTCACTCTATTTGTGAGTTCTTGGACCTGTTTAAAATCTTGCAAATATATGGTAATTCTGTGCCATTACTTTATAATGGGGTTGTTATATTAGAAAGCACAATGTACCTCTTGGACAGGCTGATAAAACTGGTTTGGAATATGCAACAAAACAACAGAAAATGTGTTTTATTCACTAATGCAACAAGACTATAGAAAATGTATGTTATATTCACAAATGAAAATACAATGATGTAGGGTATTCTAGGGATCCCTTTCTCTACTAGTTCCTAACTCCTTTGGGTCTTATTAATTCCTATTTTCATTTCCTACTTTTAATTTTAATCACGAAATTGTCATCTTATTTTCATTCAATTTTGTTTTTCTAAGATTTTGTAAAGGAATCTTGTTTTCACCCTTTTTTTCAACAAACTGTGAAAATATGAAACAAGATGAAAACACGGACAATCTAATTATTGTAATTGAAAACAAAAAAATTAAGACAAATACCAAACTCGTTTGTCAAGTAACACTTTTATATCATGTTAATAGCTACTAATTCTAATTCCTATTTCCTAACCCTAGGCTCATTAATTAGAGATCCAGTCCCCATGGTAGACTTGTTTTTATATATTTACGCTGATAATTGGAAGGTGTGCCTCTTTTGGCGGCTCCTTTCTCTTATGTTTGGTGACAATAAAAACATCAATGACACCTTCCTTTCACTCTCGCCGTGTAGTCCAATTCGGTGTGTTGGTAGTCTATCAAATTTCCCCATTGGATGAAGGGATGTGTGGTGCACCATAGCCATCGACATAATTCATATTGGCAATTTCCTCAATGTAGATTGAAAATAGCGAGGCCATTCTCAATGAATAATTACTAGTGTAGTTATACATAAAGGGTGATCCATTGCATGAGATTTTCATTTAGTGGGGTTTAGGACGGAGTCGATGTACACAGTCTTATTCTCGGTAAACGGAGAAGTTGTTTTAAGATTTAAACTTGTGATCTCCAAGTTACAAGGTAACAAACTTACCATTGTGCTCAGTGTAGTTTTATATGAGGGTGAAAAAAGATCGTATTCACATCATACAACAATTTTGTGACTGAAACAATTGTGTGGAAGAGTCAAAAAACCATTCATCCATTCTTTCATGGTACTTCATTAAAACGTATATTCGAATTGATCACTCAATGTCCACAGGAATAAAGTCATAAAAGACATATCTCACTTAGATGCTCTTTGCCTCTCTAACAATAGACCAAAAAGTTAACATAAGATAAAAGAACCTCTTTGGAATGAAACACTCCTTAAATTCTTTTCATGGTTTTCTACCAAAACAAAGAAGGCTCTCTCAAGTAGGCAAAAAAGGAGAAAAACTTCCGAAGGTTAGGCCAAAAGTTGGGTAGCGTTAGTTACAACAACTTTTGTTATGTGTCCTAGGAATTTATTTTTGTGTTAAATCAAGGTTGTGCTTTCCATGAGGATGAAATGTCAGCCACAGCTTCTGCCACTGTGAGATAGACTCCTTTCAAACCAAAGGAATCCAAAATGTTTGATTGGTGCAGCTTTTCCATCACACTTCCAACTGGATTTGCCAACACCAGCTGCATTATAAAGCCAAATTGTGAATGTGAAGATTAGAAAGAAAAGTGGGGCAAGTCTTTTAGGCATTCTCATCAAATGTTATTACAATTAAGTAAGTATCTAATACCTGAAGTGATCTTTTCTCTAGCATCTTCCTAAGTTCACATAAAGTGTCAATCCCACTTGTGTCTATGGCTGTGACAGCTGCGAAAACAATGCTTGTCAGAGTAAATGATCTTAAAACCAACGGAATTGTTTGATTTCTATTTTTCTTTTCTTGTTTTCAATATGTTTCTTATTTTTCAAGATCTTGTCGTGTAGGAAATTTTGAAAATAGGAAACATGATTTTCTCATTTTCACTAGTTTCTTCCCAAAGTCCTGAAAGATGAGAAACAAGTTAAAAATAGAAACTGAACCGACCCTAATATAACAAATTTTGTAAGTCAAAATGAAATAGGAACCTGTCATGTCTAAAATTATGCACTCCATTCTACTTTCATTGCTTGCTTTTATTTGCTCTTCCTCCTCTCGAACCCATCTCAGAATCCTGTTGTAGCAGGAAAAAATTCTCAGTCAGATTGAATTGGAATCTTGGGAAACACTCAGAAAATGCCTATGATTAATCTCCACAAAAAATGTACTAAAACTAATTTGACAACATACATATAACCTTACCTTTCTTGTAGGTAAGTCGAATTCGCGAAGTAGATGGGAGACTCCACAGCCAAAATGAGAAATGAAGGCATTCTCAAAGCTTCTCTATATTGGTTTAGGTTGTGGAATATTGTTGTCCCTGGTATATTCCCCAAAACCAGTGTGTTTGGCCTAGATACATGAAGCAGGATCTTGAATACTGATATCGCCACCTGAAGATTTTCGCCAATGGCATTTGGTATTGATCACAAAACATTACAACAAGGCGATCTGGGGAGGGTAGTTGTACTCAGTCTTATCCCCGCAAGTAGGGAGATTGTTTTCAGGATTTGAAAAATCGTGACTTATAGGCCACAAGGCAGCAATTTTACATTTTTACCGCTGCGTTGAGGCTTACCCTCTTTTAAAATAACGGGAAAATAAGATTAATGAGTTATGAGGGTACCGCTATTCCAAGTCCTAAAGGCACTGAAATGAACAGAACTCCGAAAAAGGAGCATATGCAGGCCAAGAAATCAAGCTTGTCAACCTTCCACAATTTATATGCAGCTTGATAGTCTATTAGGCCAATCACAGCAGTGATGATAATCGCCGCTAAGATGACATTCGGCGTGTAATAGAACAGCGGCATGAGAAACAGAAGGGTCACAAGAACTGCTGAAGCCATGATTATGTTTGAGACTGCTGTCTCTGCTCCGGCATTGTAGTTCACGGCCGATCGAGAAAAGGATCCTGCAATTTTATTTTATAATAAGAATAGAGCCTTTTCGTTTTCAAAATTTCCATTTTTGCAATAAGATTTGGTTTGATCTTGGAAAACGTATCTTGCTTTCATTTTCTGTTTTCAATATCAATTTCAAAATTGCCACCTAATTTTTATTTTATTTCCTGTTATCATAATATTTGAGAAGAAAATAGTAAAAAAGAAAAAAGTATTTCTGTTACAAAATAAAAAAATAGAATGCAAATAAGGTTACAATTCTGTAATTAAGATTAAAAATAGAAAAAGAAAAGTACGAAACATTTTTTGAAACCAAACAGACCCTAATAAAATCACACGGTCGAAAAAGAGAGAAGAATCATTGCCTGTTGTGACATAGCATGAAGAACAAGAGCCAGCTATGTTCATAAGACCAATGGCCATCATTTCTTTGTTCCCATCCACCTGGTAGTTCTTAAGTGCAGCAAATGTTCTTCCAACTGCAATTCCTTCCTGAAACATAAAAAAGTATGTGGCACTTTAGTTATATGGTACATTTTAGCCTTTGTGTTTATCCTACTTGGTCTAAGGAGGACACCGTGTTATTTAAAACAGGCATAAAAACAACAACATAGTCTCGTTCACTAAGTGGGTTCAACTACATGGATTATACAGTGTCTTATCGAGTAAACCTTTAAATTCATTTTTGGGGTTGTCAGCATCGATTAAGTGCAACTCGAAGTTATGGAAATGGTGAGGTT
Source organism: Nissolia schottii (assembly GCA_003254905.1). NCBI lineage: Eukaryota > Viridiplantae > Streptophyta > Magnoliopsida > Fabales > Fabaceae > Nissolia > Nissolia schottii. Next base: position 219,322 of record QANU01000323.1, read on the forward strand.
ACCAAAAGTCGGTTAAGTTAATCCCTGAGCGGAGTAATTTGACCGATATGGAATGACAAACTTAACTGACTTTTGTCAACTTCAGAAATTAACATGACCATTTCTATAACTTGAGGACGAACTTGACTGATGCTCACAACTTGGGGAACAAATTGGAAGGTCTTGTCATAAAACATGTCTACAATCAAACATTTGAAACATGCAATTCTAGTAAAAATTTTCCATGACCAATAATTAGCATGTTTAGAAAATTGTTTGGGACCTCCAAAATCAATTCTAGAGCAAATAATTGATTTTGCTTTTCATTTTAACATGTTTGATTTTTAGTTCACACCCATTCTCAATTGATTTTAGCCTCTAGAATTGATTATGAAAGAAGTGAAAATTTATTGCTTTCTGTCAAAATTACTTTTAGAGGAACTACCAAACACAGGCCAGTTTACATCAAAATTAATTTAACTAAAATTAATTCTGATAAAATCAACTTTACCAAGAATCATTTTTGCTAAAGCAGAACCAAACACACTAAATGTTGCTAGGTGCTTACCGTGAGAGATAAGATTCCAGTGACAATTCCAGTTTTGATAGCAAGAGCTAAATAAGGGCCATCAAAGTATAACATGTTTGATGATGGTGGATTCAGGCCCTTTGGCAATTCACCAATCTGCAAAAGAATTAGACACAACAAAAAGAATAATTAGGAAGAGACATATATGATTATCTCGTGTGTTTTAATGAAAAAACAAAATGTATAGTGTTTTTTCCTTTCTTACAATTGCAATTTTATTAGCCTTATTTCCCAATAGAGAAACTAGAATAGTTGAAAGAATCACTGATGTTAATGGTGCAGCTGCTGAAACCCAGAATAAGTTTGGCCTCCTCAAGCTCTGTGGCAAATTGGGAATAATCATTCAGAATTTTCAGATCTTAAGAAGCAGAAGAATTAACAAAGCAAAGAACAATGGTATATAGAGAAATTCTTGTGTGGTCCTGGAGCGTTACATTGGATATGCTCCTGACTATACAATGAATAACATATCGAGAAATTCTTATGTGGTCTAGGAACGTTATGTCAGAGATGAAAAAAGATCATTTAAAGTAAGACACTTTAGAGTATGAAATGAGTGATCTCACCATTGAATTAAAAAAGTGAGATTGGTCTCAACTTTTACTTTATTGATTTAATTGCGAGAATACTCACTTTCCCTTCTAAAGTAAATCTTTCACTTTAGAGAATCCAAGCTTGATACATATGTTACAAACCACACAATGAATAACATTTCAGTATCTACTTTAAGAGGACTCATTGTTTAAAGCTAAAATGTCATTTGTTATGTGATTTAAAGTATATCCAACATAGTGCTAGGACCACATAAGAATTTATTTAATACATGAACATGCAAGATAGAGAATCTTACAATGTGCCTTGTTGTTAGCAGGAAGGCAAGGAAGCCAAATCCAAGTAGAATAGTTTGCCAAGACCACTGCACATGACACAAGTTGCCCCAAAAATTTTAATGAACATAAATATAATTATGGATAGATTTGCATCACTAGAACAAATATGTTATTTATCTTATTACCAAAAAAAATATGTTATTAATCCATGTCATACAAAGTGTTCTTTTGAGAAAGAAAAAAAAAACAGTAATATTATATGTCTTGTTAGAATTTCAACAAAGTTAATTATTTTATACCAACTTTGCCATTATTTCGATTAGTTGTTTTACTTTTAAAAAATTTCAAACTTCATTTATGAAACTTCTTCTCTTTTTAATTACTACCTTCTTTGTTGGCTTATCATAATTTTCCCTTTTTAATTAATGTAATATAATCAATGTGACACTTGTTTTAAATGAAAGGATAATTTGGTATTTTAAATATGTATTTTTTTATTAAAAAAAATTAAAAGCGACCCTTTATTGCATAGCTATTCCATTAATGATAGAATTAGAAAAAGGAAGAAATTGTTTTTTTGGTTTTTTTCCCTTATAAAAAGTTGGAATCTGATCCCTTAATATAACAGTCAATGAAAAGAATATCTACAAAAACAGCTAGCCTTCGGTTAGCAATCTCAATGAATGAAAGTGTTAATTATATCTTAAAAACAGAATCAATGCACCACCATCAAAAACACAAATCAGTGCTATCAGAATGTTTTGAAGAGTTTTGTGGTTGGAATTTGTCTTTCCTTTTTTAATGTTTTGTTCTCAACAACGTAGCTTTACCCTTCCACTATTATAGTAGCCGTCCTTTGTTTTTCCTTTTTCTTTTGTGTTTAAAAGTTCTCAATTTAAGCTTTTTTTAACTAATCAAAATCACTCATATGCATGTGAAATTCTTTAGATTCTACTTAATTTATTAGAGTAAAGTTATTTTAACACAACATTATTTTATTTCATTCGCAAGACATGAATTAAGACTTTACATAAGATACATTTGAATTGAATCATTTGGACCAATTAAACGTTAAATGTTGGATACATTTATTTTAGCTTATTTGACGAAAAAGATTATTTTTTTACTAAAAAATCAATTTTGATATATTTAAAATTTTTTTAGAAATAATTTGAATTTAAAAAAGTCTGGTTTTGACTTTTAAATAGAAGCTAAAGTAAATAAATTATCAAAATAAAATATTTTTAATGTTTAAACCTTCTAATAAAAATCAAAAATTGTAGGCGCATTTTTTTAGTTGAAACCAAACGCATCCATTATTCTCAACTTTTGTAATCTTTNTTAATTCATTAGAGTAAAGTTATTTTAACACAACATTATTTTATTTCATTCCCAAGACATGAATTAAGACTTTACGTAAGATACATTTGAATTGAATCACTCGGATCAACTAAACGTTAAATGTTAGATACATTTATTTTAGCTTATTTGATTAAAAAGATTATTTTTTTACTAAAAAATCAATTTTGGTATATTTAAATATTTTTTTTAGAAATAATTTGAATTTAAAAAAATCTGGTTTTGACTTTTAAATAGAAGCTAAAGTAAATAAATTATCAAAATAAAATATTTTTAATGTTTAAACCTTCTAATAAAAATCAAAATTGTAACCGCATTTTTTTAGTTGAAACCAAACGCATCCATTATTCTCAACTTTTGTAATCTTTGACTTACATTTAAACCAACAAACAAAAAAAAGCTTGAATTTTAATATAAAAAAAAATCAAAAGATACATACCTCGTCTCTTTGCTTGAAAACTGAGACCAAAACAGGCACTATTTGCATCTTGCTTGTGAAGTGCACTATTCCAAGCAACCCTTTCAGCTGTTGCAGTGACACAATTATGGCTGCACCCGCCATGAAACCCACAAGCGTTGCCTTTGACAAAAAATCAATTAAAAACCCTAACCTGCAAAGGTTACAATTTTTAATTATTATTATAAAATATAACCAACCAGCGATAAGAAATTATTGCCATTTTTTATTTGCTTTCTCATTTTTCTCGTCTCTAGTAATGTCTATTATGCTGATTTTTATTAAACTAATTTTTTTTTAATTTTACATTTGACATTTAAATATATAAATAGTCAATTTAGAGCGCCGAAAGCATGGAGTTTAACAAATGGATTCTCAGAAAGAAAAAAAAAAACTATATACAAATAAGTGGATTTTGTCATCTCTAAAATTTTGTTTAGTAAATTTTTTTAAAGGTTTTAATATGGTTTGATCTTGATAAATTGAGCATTATTTATCTAGGTGGGTGGCTCTCTATCATACTCGTTTGCATTATTTTTTTTAAGTTTAAGCTTTCATTCATCATAAAAAATCATACACATAAAATTTTAGAAGAGACTAATATGCTAAAAATCAAAGTCTACGGCAGGGACTAATATACTAACCTGTTAACACTTAATTTTTATTAGAATTAGGATTAAAATGTAATTTTACTTTTGAATTTAGTATTATTTTTTATTTAGAACTAGTCAAATATATTATATATTCTTTAAAAAAAATTAGAACACCATTCTTTGGTGCCAGATTAAGTGAGAGACGACTTGAACTACACTAGGTCTCGACATATTAAAATATAAGATTGATTGTTAAAGCAACCCTCTTTACAACTTTGTTTTAACTTTTAAAAAAATGATTAAAATTTTAATTTTTGATATAGAGCTCAAAAACTGAAAATAGATTTTTTTGAAAAGTTATTTTGTTGTTTCTCTAAAAGAAAGCTGAAAATTAATTTATTTGAAATTTTGATTTTTTTTAAAATTATGCAAATATAGGAAAACTAATTATTAAAAAAAGTGATTATTTTTTACATAATTTTTTTTTAAAAAAAAAAACCAGAGGATGCATGTATATACCTTAGCATACCCAGAGAAGATTGGAACACACCAGCAAAGAAAGTGGCAGTGAAAGCCAATTTGAGATAGAGAATTGGATCTTGACTATAAGAAACCGTTTCACTTAACATTGATCCCATAACCAAAGATGCAATTGAAACTGGACCAACACCAAGATGTCTAGAACTCCCAAGTAGGGAATATATCAATGGGGGCACAAAACTTGAATCTGCATGACATTTATTATGTTATGTTCAGATTATAAAGATTGGAACGTATTTTTGTAATAACTAAATGCGCCATGCAAAATTAGAGGATATACTAACATAATCCAATAATTGGTGGCAAGTTTGCAAGCTTAGCATAACTGATTCCCTGCAAACATGAAATAAATTTCAAATATTTGCTAGTGCTTTTAAAAAAAAAATCAAATTGCTCTCTATGAATTTCATGTAGTTTGGAATTAGAATAAAAGAAGTAAGATTCCGGCTAGAGGTGGTAATTACGTTTTTTTTATACAACGACATTTTTGAGATTTATCTATAACTAAAATTGCATTCCACTCCTTTAGATTTATTAATATTGCACTACACCCTCAATTCAAATCAAAACTATACTTATAAATATTATCTAAATCATATCTTTAAACAATATGATAATATAACACACCCCACACTTAGAATAAACATGTGAAGCATGAAATTTGTAGAAGCATATTAATGAACTTAAAATAAACTCTGATACTATATTGAAGAATAAAGAATTGTATTATGTAACTTAATTCCAAAAACTAGTACCTCACTCGACCTCTAATTAATTAACGCAACACTAACACGCTTCAAAAACTTTTAATTTTTCGAGAGACCAAATTGGGCGCTAAAGGACGTGCTTAGATATTAACTGTTAAAATTAAGAAAGAGAGTAAAACAAGACCTGAGGAATGGCGAGGCTAGCAATGGTGAGTCCGGAGATAACATCAGACCGCAGAAGCGAGAGGTTATATTCCGGGCCCCATTGAAATATTGGGAACAAGTACTGAACGCCGAGCACCAACTTCACCATCCACGACTTGTCCTTGAACCTGTGCAGCGGGTCGTCGGGGAAGAATATCTCCGACACCCTCTGCTTCAGCTTCTGCCCCGTCGTCCGCCGCGGCGGCAACCGCACGTCGTGGATTTCCAGCGGCGTTGTCGCCGGCGGCGGCATCGAGATCGAGATCGGGATCGGTAAGTCGGATTGGTGTTGGTGATCCGCTCTGTTGTTATTGGTATCCACCACCATTGTTGAAGCGTGTTGTGCACGCACACTGCAGAGTGTGCGCAGAGAGGAATTGGTGGGATTTTTGCTCTGTGTGGAGAAAGGGAGAAGAGGGTGGATGCGGAATTTATAGAGAGAGTGGGCATGTATCCGTCGTCTAACGGTTACTGTTAGGGGCGGTCTTTTTGGAGCATTGTAGGGGCAGTTTAGTCATTTCAAACTAATTGTCAAACGTTTCTTTTTTTCTATTGAAAAATGTTATTTGGATTCGTTTAAAGGTAAAATATTGTATGAACTTTGTGTGAATTTAAGTGTGTTATCTCCCCATTAAAATTTTTGTTGCCTATGTCATTGTAAGTCTCATCTTCTCCATTAATGGTGAGATATACATTTGACCTCAAATGACAAAATTTTCACTTAAGAGAATCATTCTCTTTATTATTAGATGAGATTTATTTGAAGTGTAAATCCAATTGAAATTTTATCTAATAATGGATGTGTGCGTCAACACAATATCCCGCACATAAATGTGTACAAATAACACGACTGATTTATTGTCTTATCATCCAATCAGTAAATTGTTGTATGAGAAATGTTTGTAAGTCCTACTTTTTACTCTAACTTACCAAAGTACTCATCTTATACATACATTTATCAAAATTTGAATTTAGATGATTAATTCCATTTTCAGATTTTGACAAGAGTAGGTACTTATGAGATGAATAAGAAGATAAAATAGACTCAAAAATATGATTATAAACACTTCTCTGAACATTGTGGGTGCCAAGTTGCAGGTCACGTGTTAATTTTGTGTGGACACGTCGCCTACCACATTGTCAAGTTAACTGTCATGTCAGCAATTAACAACCTAACTTGACGGCAGGGACTAAATCCTGCTAAAAACATTTATCAGAACAATTTCTTAACAAAATTTCTTTCAGGGGTAAAACATAAAATTTGTAATTTTTCAAAGACTAAAAACATATGTAACCTTTTTATATAACAAAAATAGAAATTATCAATTTTACCTTTAATAACATATTTGGTTTTTAAATGAAAATATTTAGAATTGATTCCAATAGTCATTAGAAATGAAAATTTCTCACTTCTAAAACTCTAAATTAATTCTAAGTGTTCTCACCTAAAAATCAAACATGACATAAAATATAAATTCTAACGAAAAAAAAAAAAAGACATATATTACTTACTTTTGTGGCCCTTTTTAAATTTGAAACACGTATAATTCCAAAACATGCAATCATAAAAGAAGGAAAAATTGTTGCAATTTTTCTTTTTTAACTAAGGCAATATAGGGAGGAGACAGAATCTTGAATTCTCAGTTTACTAGATACAAAAACAACTACTAAGCAAAATAAGGTGGTCAAACTCGATAGTTTAAGTAAACTCGTGGAGTCTCAACAAACTCGAATCGTAAACACTTACAAATTTACATATGTAAAAAAATATGTTATAAGCAATATAATTAGGAACTAAACTTCATTAAATATTGTATTTATAATTGAAATTAAATAATGTTAACTTTAAATTGAATTAATGAAAGAAATATCATAAAATACACCTTAATGCATGACACTTAGTGGTTATGTCATATTTTATTCAGTATCTGTATTATTTTATAATTCAATAAAACATAGCTCAATTATGATAAATATATGAAATTAGCTAAATAAACTCTATATATTATCTAATATAAACAAAATTAGATAAGTATCTAACAAAGTTACAAAATTTATACATTTTGAGGTAAACTCGTAAACTCGTAGGTAGATTTTAACTCGTAAACTCGCGAGTAGAATTGAGAGTTTACTTAAACTCGTACGAGTTTACCAAAAAAGAGTTTACATAAGTGTTAACTCATTTTGTGTAGTAAACTCAAGAGTTTAACAACCATGAAGCAAAATAATACATCAAAGTAGTGAGAGAAAATTCTAGTGAGAAGTTCTGAGTTTCGTGTTTTTGTTGAAGCTCCATTTGTTGGTGGGGAGGCTCCTCTCCACATCAATGACAAAAAATGTGGCAAGTTCTATAAAAGAGGAAGATCAGATAGCGAGGAGCAATAAAAAGGTTAAAGATCAAGAATCTGAGCAAGTTATCAACGATATAATTATGGTTACCGCAAATACGAATGTGTTAATTGAAGATAAAGGTATAGGCAACGAGGATGACCTAATGTGCAGGCAGATCAGAAAATCTCCTTATTCGAATTCCAATAAGGAGATCCCATCAAGTTCTTTAATGGCTGAGGGCCCTCCAAAAATCTCTTACAAGGATGCTTCTATAGGAGATGTTAACGGGCTCACTTTAAGACCAAAAGATATAGTTCAAATGGCCATTGAGGAATTCATATATAAGATTGAAGCGCTTACTATGCCGTTGCCACCGTTTGTCATCAAGCCTAAGATTCCTATTTTTTGAAGGAGTACGAGTGTTGGTGCAAGCCTTGGAAGCATACTCTCATTGTTAAACTGCTTGGCAGGGTGGGACTGTAGATATTGTATCGCTGGATACAGAATAGATGGACGCGTAAGGGCATAGTTCATGTCACAGACCTCAAAGAAGACTTCTTTGCCTGTAGTTTTCAAACCCGAGGACTACAATTATGCCCTTTTTGATGGTCCATCGAGAATAGCCGATCATTGCTTATTGGTTCAACGATGGAGACCTTTATTCAATCCAGATGATGCGAGTGTGCAAAAGATTGTCGTTTGGATTCGAATCTTGAGACTTCTCCAGAAGTTATGCAATGATAGGTAATGGTGTTGTTTCTTTTTCACTTTACCATAAGCAAAAGAATTCATTATCTTCTTGGAGAAGTAGTTCTCACTATAGGCCAATACTTTAGTGCACTTTATTAATAGTAAGATGCACATTTAACTGCATCTTGTAAAAGTGGTTAAACACATTTAAAAGTGTGATTGATCACATCTCATTTAGTTACATGTGTAAAACATGACTAAATGCAAGATGCACGACACTCACTAGAAGTGGAGGTATATGGACCATGACCTGCAAATTGCATAATTCGCAGGAGTTATGACCAATTTATTTGTTAATCCGTTTAAACATGGACTTTTTTTATTTGTCTCACATAACCTACATGTTTAACGAGATGAGTCTGCAAGGTTCGTGAACCAACTAGCAAACTACTCCATAATATATACATATATA
>QANU01000323.1:230566-249574 GCA_003254905.1 Nissolia schottii
CTTAAATTACACAAATTGTATAACATAATTCATAAGTAGTGAAAAAAAACACTTTTTTAGTTGGCAAATTAATCAATCATATTAATTCTCCAAAATTAAAAATAACATAAATCCAAAATCTTATAAAATTTACACTTCATTTTAATTACGTTGGAACAGAGAAACCAAAAGATTGGAGAATATATTAGGAGTAATGAGATAACCAAGATTTTGATTATTATTATTATTATTATTATTATTATTATTATTATTATTATTATCACTACTACTAATATTATTATTACTATTATTATTATTATTATTTTATGAATGATTAATTTTTATATGACCACTAAATAAAGTTTATTTTGATTAGGTTATTACTAAAACTTTGACAAAATCTATAAGTTCTAAAAAATGTAACTTGAAGTCTCATTGCTGCAACTTATGTGGACTATATGCATAAAATTTATGCTTTTAAGATAAAAAATAAATGAGCTTTTAAGGTTTTAAAGCATAAACCATATGGATTTTAATATCAGAATCGAGTTTCTACTTCAATTAACTTTTAAGTGACATCGAAAGCATTTTGAAGTACTAAAAGCATAAAAGCTATCGCTTTTAAGCATTAAAGTGAGTTTTTAACTACCTTGATCTCCAACCCTATCATCTCCTTATCATCATCATTCATTCATCTCTAACCACCACCATCACCACCACCACCACCAACAACAACAATAACAACTTCTCTGCTCTACCCCCACCCCGCACAGCCACCCCCACCATCGGTCGCCCTTTGTAACTCTATGTCGCTACCCCAGACCTATAAATCTCCGAAACTCAAAACCTAGAAACCCAAAAACTAGAACCCAGACCTAGAAACCCAAAACCCTTCCCCCATGTGTTCTTGTTCTTGTCAAGGTTAGAGGTGTATGTGGAGAACCACCAGGCCATGACGAGTGAACCCTATGCGCTACTTTGACACTCACTATTAACTAACCCGAAAGCAGTGAAATCAGGGGTGATTTCATTGGGGAGGTGAGGGATAAAGTTGAATCCTTTCAGGATTAGAAAAGGCTCTCACGAAGGAGTGGTCGTCCATCATCACAGTGCTAGAGATGGGGCAGATAAACTATCATTGCAAAATAAAAAAATAAAATAATTCTAATTATAATTATTAAAAAATTGACATGGGTCATTTTTAGAATTAAAAATTAAGGACCAACGAAGGTCCAAAACATACTTGGGACCAAGTTAGTTGTCACCCAATTTTTTATCCTAATAATGTCTTTTCATATTTTTTTCATTTTTTTTAGCTTTTTGTGTATATTGTATCCAAGTGCGGCTCCAGTTTGTTGCTCCTTAGTATGCAACTTCTGAGTAGGACCCGTTGATTATAGATCATTGAGTAGATTACCAAGAGTAAGATTCTAAAAATGGGACTCCAAGAGTGGAGCTCTAAGAGTTTGGATAAAGAATTTGGGCACAATGTTTGGTTTTAAAGCGACACCAAACACGGAATTGTCTCAAGCTATCACGAATCGTTTTTGAAAAAAAATATGGATCTTGACATGATATTAGAGTCTTTATGTGATGACACGCAGTCTGGAGACCGTTGTCGCAGTACAGAAATAAAACTCCACACTGACTTAGCATTGGACAAGGGGTGTCAAGCTCTCTCTATAAATTCAACACCTCCTAGAGTGTTTAGAGTTGCTAATTCTCTCAAGAACTTGAAAGTTTCTCTTCTAGTGTAAGCTTTCGCTCAATTTTAATATTTCAATTGTGGGAAAGCAGTGTCCCCACGTAGGATAAGTCTCTTCTCCTTAAAATGTTTTAGGGGCAGTAGGCTCGACGACACTGCTACAACGATATGAGTTCATTGTAGCGATGTAGTTTGTTGTAACAGTCCTAGACGTCTGTAGCGATGTTGGTTTGCCATAGCTAGGGATGGTAATGAGTATTTGTAGGTAGAGGTACATGCCCCGCCCCACTATACATATCCATTTAATATTTTGCCACCCACACTCGTACTCAAACCTATCATGGATACTCATTACTCGTACTCAAACTAATGAGAATTTGAATATCCATTGGTATCTATGGGTATCCGAAGATATTTACCAAAAATGAAAAAATGTATTAAAATCACAATCAAATAAAGTATATCACAATGCTACTACTAATAAATCACAAATAAAATTAACAAAATGCATAATAAAAATATAATAATGTACGTTGTAGAAAAAAATGAATTAGGGTTATTAATTGTTATATTTATATAGGTAAAGATATTTAAATAATTTTACATATTAATGGATAATTAGCGGGTATCCATGGATTGAGTACCCCAATCCCTATATTCATACCCATTAATAAATAAATATGGATACCAGTTATCATGGGTATGAAAATTACGGGCATACTCAAACCTATCACAGGTAATACTTGTGGGTATTTGGGTTTGTGGATATTTTTACCATCCCTAGCCACAATGATGCAAATTCATTGTAGCGATGCCCAACAATCAATCTTGTTCTAGTTTCTCATGGTGGCGGTTTGTTGGTTGATTCAGGTGTCAACGCTACGTTGTTAGGAGCATCCCATGTTAGTATTCCACAGTCGTCAGTCATTCCAGGTGAGTGTCATTCTTCACGGCTTATATTAAGTCATTATGTATTTAGGAAAGTATGTTTTATGATGCATATGTTTTAGAAACGTTTAGGAAAAGCATGTTTTATGATTTTATCATATTAAGGTGTATTGGAAATATTTACGAAAGGATTTAAAAAGTCATGAAAATCTTTTTAGAAACTAATGAGACTATTGTTTATTTGTATAAAATTTAAGCATGATGTATTTATATGTGCATGTTTTATGATCACATTTATGGTTATGAAAGCTTTATAATAAGTTAAGATATTTCAAATTTATGTTCAGTTATGTATCATGTGTTTTATAAATGTTTTATGAGAGTGAGATCTAGGATAATACTATACATCAACAAAAGCCTATGTTGACCTTTTGTATACCATTGTATAATCAGTTCAACTATCGGGATTTAGGGATTCAGATAGATCGGATATCATAAGCTATCAAGACCTAGATACTTAGATACTTGGGTAGTTAATTAAGCCAGATTGTAATGCTTGGGATCGGTCTATCTAGATTTCTCCATAAGTTAAAGAGATTTATCCTGGCTTTATGGTTTTACTTCGACAATAGTTATTTTTATGCGCTCGCAGACACACACACACGCATATTATGTATTGCATATGTGTGCCTTGTTTCAAAACAGTCTCATGTTGTCGTAGGGTTTGTAATTCAATGAGGCTCTCTCCAAAGTTTTCACCCCCACCTTATCCTCTGGTTATAGGCTAAGATGTAGAAACAATTTCATGGAGATCATGGCCAGTTGCAGCGACGTCAGGATTCTTTAGTAAGCAGTCACCTTGCGGTGAAACTCTTAGTTAGAATTATGTTAGAGTTTAGTTTATGTTCATCTCAGTGTCTAGAGTGTTCCAATTATACAGAAACAGAATCTTCGGACCAATCACGTATTTTATATGTATAGTTACGTTATATTTTTCAAGAGAAGTTGTAAAGTAGCTTAAGTTTATTTTATTTCATTTGTGATTTTATAAGTTAAAAGGCTTGTTTTTGAAAAAAAACATTCTTAAGAGGCTTTCATGAAGAAATTAGTTTTCTGCGTACCGATAACAATTTTTGGGTCGTTACACTCTACGACCAAAAGGTGAAGAAATCAATCATTATTGGCCCTTTTTTACAAAAATTACCCACGATATCATCCAAAAAAAGCTCTTGCGTAAGAGAATTTTTAAAAAAGACATATAAAATGATTCAATTGCATTTACTCATCAATTGAAACTTTTGAAAGAGATAATTCTTAGCACAAGCTACTCATGTTTATATGATGTTGGGTAGTCTCATGATGTACCTACCTAGGGCTGTCAAAATGAGTCTAGCCCGTTTACCCGGTCAAATGGACGGACCAAACGTATAAAATCTGGTACACGAATAGCAAAAGCCCATTTAGGCCCATCCTGCTTAGCCCACAGGCCAAATTGGCCTGTTTAATATTAACCTAGACAAAACCCACGGACTAACTTATTTACTCACATAAATGGACGAGCCAAACATATAAGAATCGGCCTGCAAATAGTAAAAGCCCGTTAAGGTCCGACCCATTTAGGCTCGCGGGTTAGTTGGGCCGGACCTAAATGGGCTGGGCTGACCCGTTTGACAGCCCTATACCTACCTTTGATCTTTTGTTTCTTGAGAGGTTTGAGCGTTTTTGAATTATAAAAGAAAAATAGTCTAGAAAATATGTTGTACTTATAACAGTACTTATGAGTAATTGGTTCCTTTCCTTTGCTGATAATTAAGTTGCTTCCTTTATTAATATAAAGCAGAAAATTCTCCCAATATTTTTTAATATTATTATTTTTTAAATTTTGTTAATAAGTACATTAAGAAATTATTAAAAGTGGAATGTTGTAAGGTTTCAATGCTTTTAGTGCATTGAACACTTATAATTTTTATTTTTTAATAAATTTTTTTATTTCTTAATTCCTCAACAAATGTCCTTAAAAAAATTGATTAGCAAAATTCTTATTCATTTTTTTTTCTTGCTACCAATTTTTTTTTGACAAATTTAATTTCCCTTCGAACATGCAAATGGGCATCAAATTGAAGAAGAAAAGAGAGAAGGTTGAGGAGCACATTGTCTAAGCCTCTCTTATTGCAGAATCACACAAAGTCAAAAGTTTTCCCCAAGCTCAACAAGTGAATCTTGTTCTCACGTTAACAAATCAATAACCATTAATGTTTTGTGAGGCATAGATAAGACATTTTGACTAGGGTGTGTGTGGAAGTGGAACACTTGCAAGATTGAGAAGATTCTGTTTATTGTGTTTAATCAATTCAAGAAGTGAAGGGAAAAATGGAATACGCGGCGGTAGGGAGTTGTGTTTGATTGCTGGCCGGAAAAGGATTGTACCAAAATAAGGAGAAAAGAGAAAGAAAAATAAATAAATTGTTGTGTAAGATTTTTATAATAAGGCATCCACAATTGATGGATCAGATAATTAGCCAATTCAAAAAGGAACAAAAATGGTGTACCATATGCAATTGCCTTTCTCTTTATTAATTAGACCCATTTTGAAAGGTTCTCCGCTTAACCTGAAACAAAAAAATTGTTTTAGGTTTTTATTTCTTTCATAATTGTCCTTCTTTATGGGAGGCATTCCTAGTTGGACACTATATATGAACATCTTCTGACTAGGATTCAACCAGTAATTTGTCATATTGGAGAGAGATGAAGAATTAATCCAATTTCCTAAAAGTTACTCTGTGTTTACATATAGAATATTGAATTGAATATGTTTTGACCACTTATATAATAACAATTCAGCGTTAATGATGGTTTCACTCAATAGTCAACTAACATGCCAAAAAATGGTTTAAGGGCATATCAAATTTAATAATTCATGACCACACAAAAATTTTTCTTCCACTATTGCTATTTGGCACAACACTAAAGTTGTAAGAAATGGTTGAGTGACCAATTAAAAAAAAAGGCAATAAATGGACAAGAGAGAACCAAATGGCCGAAAGTTAAGGAGAGTTACTATTTGTCATGGTAAAAGACCTTTTCCTTTTCTATTTTTTCTGCCAGAGCAAATCTAAGTTGGTGAAAAAAATATTTTTTAATCATCACTTGTGCAAGCATAAGATGGGACTAACCTACTAGTGTAAGTGAAAGTAAATACTATTATATTCACATGAGATGGTGTTATATTTTGATGTCCCACTATTATGTCCAAAGAATGGAACTCAAAGGGAAAAAAGGCTTGGCAAGAACATATGACTTGCCATCAAAGATCGCTGAACTTCGAGATTGTTGTTTGTTATATTGTAGGTCAGTATTTGTTAGTATTTTTGGTTCATGTAAAATTTTTTAATTAAAAAATTATCGATTTTATTTTATTAGTTACTACTTGGTGAGCAACTTTCTGTATTCTTATACGGATAAATTATTCCTCTCATAATAAAATATGTTCCTTTTGGTGGATGTAACAGGATTTTGCCAAACCACATTAATTTTTGAGTGTACTCTTATGTATTTCTTTAATTTTTCTTTTCATTTTTTGTGCTTTATATTTTTATAGTAATCGCTTGTGATCGTTTAGAGTCAATCCACCGTGTTTTTTTTAACAGTGTTGAGATCCTAACTGTCACACATCTGCCCCCTAGATTTTATTTAGCTGAAAGGAATTTGGTTCTTCTTTTGCTAATGGTCTAACATAGGTTTATTTAAAGCCTCTGCTTTATATATATATATATATATATATTGCTTTGAAATGAAAATTTTATAGAAGAATCTCTTGTGGGTAGGAGCAGGAACATGACTCCTGCTGTGCGCTAATCATATGAATTTCTAAACAAAGCTGTTTCAAAAAGAATAAAGACATTGATTCCAAGATAACAAAAAATGCATAGAACATGTCGATTTTTTTCGACAAGGCAATTTAGTGTAGGAGACCCTTACCTTGCTGCGTGTAGAGAGAGTATATGTATATAGTATTACTTTCACTGACCAAAAAGATTGATTTAGTATTTATCTCGTAACTCTAAATCACAAGACAATAAACTTATTGAGTTAAGACTCACCCCAATATTATTATTTAATGTTGTCAAAACATTCTTTAATAAAAAGAATGGTCCATAACCACAAAATTTAATGGCCATAAATTTGGGATCCAATGTTATAATATTTTGAAAAAGGGGGGACTTCTCCCTATTCAATTGAATCCATTAGATAGAGTAGTATGTTAATTAGTGGAGCCCTAACATGATCATTGACTCATCAAAAGAAGAATTTAATTTACTGTTAAATATCTTGGTGTTCTGCTATATGAATCTCCCATCAACAGCAGCCTCAACTGAACTATTTTTATGCATAGTTTTCCTTTTAGACCATGGACCTTGGTTGTTTTAAGAAAGGGCAATTGCAAGAGGCCGAGAAGGACTCAATTGGCAATACTAACTCAATCAGGAGTAATTCTTAGATGCAAAGTGTACTAATTCAATGTTAGCCCAAAAACAAAGCCTGACAAGCACCTGCCCAAATGACCCAAGATAATAATGTTAGGCAGCCGAGACAAGTGAGTCAAGCGACCATTTCAACAATGGCTCTAGACGAGGATAAGCTTCTCCACATTTGAATGAGGGGATATGGGTAGTCACAGGAGAGCTTGAAGTATCCTTTGATACTCAGGATCCGCTCACCTGCAACATGCCTTAGTGAAAATCCTAATCTGCCCACGCTATAAAAGGAGGTGTACAACGTCGAACCAAGATATACTATTGATCTTAAACTCCGCATCTCACACGTGTTTTGAATTGAGCATTGAAGTGTGTTGCAAGTCCGCTCCCGGTGACACACAACCCAAGAGGAGCTCAAACAAGGCAAGGGGAAGTGATTAGCAATCATAGGGCATGCCACCCGTGTTCACAAGTCAGAACCCAAGTGATTGGGAATAAAGTTGTGTTATACAGTAATCATCACTTAACAATAATGGTATCAAAAGTATAAAAATAATAGAAAATAATAATGACTCACAAAATTAATGTGTTGAGTGATAAATAATAATGAACAAAACTTTCTACTTGCTCTAATAGCTGGGGTTTAATGCCTTGTCAATTCCTAGTTAGATTCTTATGTAAGCAAAACATTGTCATATGAAAATTGCACATGACATTATCACTTGCACATCTCCACTATTAATTGAGTTATTTTAAAAAAAAATAAAAGTTTAAAACGGTAAAAAAAATTGTAGAGATTTCCACATGCATTGTCATGTGCAATTTTTACATGATTGGATCCACTTCTACAAAACACAAAGCATTAGGAAGAAGCCACGCTAGTGACAAACTTTGACATTAATATGTGGACAATGTGAATAACTTGAAGTAAGGTTGTCAAACTCGAGAGTTTAAGTAAATTCGTGGAGTCTCAGCAAACTCGTATTGTAAACTCGACTCGTAAACTCGTATGAGTTTACATACGTAAAAAAATGTTATAAACAATATAATTAGAAACTAAACTTGATTAAATATTGTATTTATAATTGAAATTAAATAATGTTAACTTTAAATTAAATTAATGAAAGAAATATCATAAAATATACTTTAATGCATGACACTTAGTGTTTATGTCATACTTTATTCAGTATCTGTATTATTTTATAGTTCAATAAAACATAGCTCAATTATGATAAATATATGAAATTAGCTAAATAAACTCAATATAGATTATCTAATATAAACAAAGTTGGTAAGTATCTAACAAAGTTACAAAATTTGTACATTTTGACGTAAACTCGTAAACTTGTAAGTAGATTTTAACTCATAAACTCACTAGTAGAATCGAGAGTTTACTTAAACTCGTACAAGTTTATCAAAAAAGAGTTTACATAAGTGTTAACTCGTTTTGTGTAGTAAAATACGAGTTAACTCGAGAGTTTAATAACCATGACTTGAAATCTTGAACCATTATCAAATATAATTAATTTATCCATAACATAACAAAATCATTTTGTTCGGTCGCTTAGGGCCACAAAGACACATGAATGGAATCCACGGTACTTCTGTCACTTGGCCTGACAAGTGCTCAATACAGGATGAAAAATACTAGCCGGCTATGAAACTGGTGGTTATGGTATTTTAGACTAGGGTCATCGCTTATTCTAACGGTTGAACGTGAAAGGATATAGAGGAAGATTTTGAGTAGATTGGTAAGTGGAGTTTATCCTTGGAATATACCATTTGGCCCTAATAATATACATCTACAATTTCTTCTATACTTAGTTTCTTAACTATAATGATTTATCGATTGATTTTAAATTTGGTTTAAGAAATGATACGTGTACAACTCATTTATAGCATGTTTGAAACACAAAAAAAATAGAATTCAATTCAATCGTATCAAGAATTGAATTTTTAAGTGTGAATTAATTTGAATTCTTCTGTTTAAAATAAATCAATAAATTAAAGAATTGAATTCAATTATATTATTTGGAATATTCAAAAAAATGAATTAAATCCATATAAAATTACCCTAATAACAATTTGATTAAAAAAACTACCCCATTTCTTTTCCATTTTTTTCAGTTGGCAGCCATGAACTAATATTGCCCAGCCATGAACCAAGATGCAACATGCAAAACAATTTGTTTTAAACAACTTTCTTTCAAACAATTTCTTCTTCATGTGAGATAGAGGAGATAAGTTTCTCTTTGGGGAGTTTTTGAGGCGGACTAGACATTTTGTGTGTGCGTGTGTCTTTGCGGCTCGTGGATAAAGAGAAAAAAAAGACGCTAAATTCAAATCAATTTTCTTTGAAGCAATCTTCTTCTACAATTTTCTTCTTCTTCTAGTCATTAATCAAATTTGGGTGTGTTGGAGCACTTGGATGTATGGTTGGTCATGGATGGTGGAAGGTTAGGGAGTTTAGGTGAGGGAGTCATGGAGGGTATTTTCGATTTTTCATTTTGCAGAAGAAATCCATTACGAATTGATTTGCACATCAGATCTAAATGGGTCTGATTTACTTTGGGACTATGTGTAGGAATTGAATTCTTTTTCATATTCAATTCTATGTCATTTTTAAGTATCAAATCAATGAATTGAATTCAATTTTTGAGAGAATTCAATTCTTTGAGTGTTCTAAATAAGCTATCACATGAGCACCCAATAATATACTATCATAAAAGCATGTGATTCACTATAAAAGGAGAGAATATATGAACATGACGGATCCATGATTTTATTAGAGTGAATTATTGGATGCCTAATCAAATGAGTTAAGCAAATTCCATTTCTCTTTTTATATTTCTAAAACCACGGTCGTCATTTTTCTATTTGTATTTGTATGTTTGTTTTTTTATTTTTGGAAGAAAAGCTTAATAACACTTATAAATCGTGAATGATATATCAAATCTAACATTAATAAGATACGAATATACTCTACATTTTAGATTAACTTATGATTTGGAGCTTTGGTTCTAACCCAAAAACTATTGATATCTAAGTATCTTTCACATCCAATACTAATAGATAATGCTATATTTAGGTCTTATACAATTAAATCTTATACTATTAGACTTTATTCTATCAAGGGTGTCAAACAGACCATTAATCTTACAAAAAGCCGAAAGAAAAACCTAGTTAAAAGTTTATCAATCAAGAAATCTATAAAGAAATAAGTGAATGTTCACTTTTGTCCTTACAATCATATGTGTGAGTAAGGTTATCAAACGGGGCAGGGCTGAATGGGCTATTTGCAGGTCGAATTTTATACATTTGGTTCATCCATTTAATGCAGCTAAACAGGTTAGTCTGCGAGTTATGCCTATTTTAACATTAAACGGACCGAGTTTAAACAGGCTTTTACTATTCACAAGTTGGATTTTATATGTTTCGTCTATCAATTTAACCGGGTAATCGGGATGGACTAATTTTGGCAGCTCTACATGTGAGTTACTTTGATCTCTAAAATCATAAAACTTGAGTTAAATTAAACTCTAGGACTGAGTTTGGTACTAGAAATAGGACAAGGGGACATAGGCAGTAAATTTTTGTCCCTCAAAACCCCAATTTTGTGTCCCCCCAAGCAAATATTGTTTGCCCCCTTTGTTCCAACTTTAGTGATGTGCAAAAAATATAAGAATTTTCTATCCTTATGTCTTTGTCTTTGTCTTTGTCTTCATGTTCTGTCTTTGATACCGAACAGAACCTAGAAGTTTTGAACTATCAATACCTAAGAAACACCGACACTGACACGGGACAAGACAGATGACACGACGACACATCAATTTCAAAATATATGGACACAGATATGGCATATATAGATATAAAATTAAATATTTATAATATCTTAATATTTTCATTGGTATCGAACTACTAATTTTTAGTACTTTCCAAACCTCTTTCAAAATATATAGAATATTCAATATATTTTCATGTCAATACTTGCTAATTTTCTAATGATCCATATTATTATAAATTATTTAATATTTAAAATATTTTTTTACTCAAGCATGACATGGACACAATACAAACATGACTCAAAAAACTTTCGGATATAGCTTAGATACGGTTGAACATGACTAATCATAATTTTTTTTATTTGGACACTTTTGGACACGTGTGTGAAACGAGTGTTTTCGTGTGTTGGTGTACGCGGTGTGCTGGACATAGTGACATAACAACCTCGTGAAGTGTCTGTGCTTCCTAGATTTATATATAAAAATCAAACTCTTATTATCATTGTCCAGTATATATTTTTTTGGGGGTCAAAGTTGTCCATTTCTCTTTTTGGGTCCTGCCTTTTTTTTCTTCTTTTCAACAATTTTATTATCCAGTTTGAATTCGATTAGTGCGGGTGCGGGTTTGGGTTTCAGCAAATAAAATAAGAAAACTTTAATGGACGTTCTAACTCAACCCAATAAACAAAACCCAAACGATATTCACACCATGAACCCGACCCGGCCCATAAAGCCCAATTCAGACACCTCTGTCATCGTGTTTTATCTTTCTGTTTCCATCACTTTGTTTCATTTTATTTCTGCAAAACACATAATGGAGTGGCAGCAGATAAACCTAGAATAGTTCTGCACCCAAATTCTTCAAATCTTTTTAGGTAACTATCTCTTATTATCTTTTTACTTTTTTCTTTCCTCAGTGCTGGAATTTCTCTCATTCATACTATGAATCGAAGCGCAATGGCTGAATTTCAGCATATTATTCATTTTTGGTGTCTAGATTTCGTAGCTTTAGATTTTAGTGTAATAGTTGCCAGATTGCGATTCTGGGCTTTAGTTGTTGCATACCCCTATATACCTTATTTTAGTTGAATTTAATTTCTATGCATTGAGAGTGTAAAATAAATGTAAATTTTAGGAAATTCCGGAATTATGATGAGTAATTACTCACCATGACCAACACTCACTATGATTTGACAATTTCCTTAGTTTTTATTTGGCCAACAGGGTAAATTTGTTTTTATGTTAGTTCGAAATCTAAGAGTTTAACTGCTATGAATTGGCAGTGTTTCTTTCTTACACTATTATCCAATCAAATCTTTCCATATGCATGACTTTTGAAGTAGCAGGTGAAAGAGTCAACTATTTTTGTTTATGTGCCAATATTTGATTGGATGTCACTGTACCATGCATGGCAATTAAACTCTAATTTGTTGAATTTGTTGTTTATGTCTGACATTTTCTAATGGTTGATCTTTTTCATTTCCCATGGTACTATTATTGTCATTTATGTTGTTGTTGATGTTGAAGCAGTTAGGGCCAACCATGATTGGAAATGGTTGCATTGTATCGCAAGTGTGTGCTCCTGTGAATTCAAGGCCATGGAAGGGTGTCACGCCCTGTAGCTCTTTCTTATGTTCAACTTCTCAAATGCCTGCTAAGGTTGCTGCTGTCTCAAACATACAGAGTTCTTGGGGACATGGTTTTGAGTGTAAATCCTTGTTGCCAAGAGGTACATGCATGATTTAGTTATTTGTCCACTGATCCACTTTTCACTAATGAAAAACGAATAATTATGATTCAAATTATTGAGGTTATCACTCATGCCACAATGATTTGATTTTCTCCTGCTCTGTGAATAGGGAGTATATTGCATTTAAAAGAAAATAGTTTATACTTCAGATATTGATTCCCTTAATATGGTTGCTAGGAAAAGAAGAGTTTAATTGCTATGCATGGTTATAATAGAGTTGCACACTGTCATCAAATCATGAGTTGTTGCATGTGAAACTCTTGAGGTAGTGGGTATGAGATTTATCTACTTTGTTGATGTGACATGATTGAATGACAATTTAAAACTCTTTTGCACTGACAGTGCTTTGCAATTAAACTCCTTATCTTTGGTGCAATGTAATATCAATAAATTTTATACTTTAAAGTAAAAACCTGATTTTATAAATGTTTTCGATTGGAACAATCTGAAGAATGGGATTGAATTGACTGAATGAAACATTGAGTTATACAGCCAACTGTTGTGATGGCTTATATGAACACTCATGAGAGATTTATAACTAAACTAGTGATATATTCAATCTATATAAGAGTTTGCCATGGATAACTACCAACAGTTAATATAACTAACTGAAACTACCATCTACCATACAATGCTAGAGATCTACTTGTTACAAAAGATCCATTGTCATCAATTCTCAGGCTTCTGTTCACTCAATATTTGTGACAAGTATTGTCAATGATTTTATTTTCTAATTGTTTATTTTTTTGATAGGACTGGCGTTCTCAAACATGTCTGTTGCATCAAGCCTACTTATAAGCGGTGGTCAAAACTTTCTGTTCCGTACAATCCCTGTGTTACCCAGGGGACGCAGGTCTAATATGATCCCTAAAGCATCAAAGGATGTCCCATCCAGTTTCCGTTATCCTCCGATGACCAAAAAGCCAAGATGGTGGTGGAGATCGTTAGCGTGCCTCCCTTACCTCATGCCTCTCCACGAGACATGGATGTACGCTGAGACGGCATACAATCTTCACCCGTTCTTGGAATACTTCGAGTTCTTGACATACCCTTTTCTGGAAGCGATCGGGATGCTGCCTAGCTGGTTTCTCATGGCGTACTTCTTTGTCGCGTACCTTGGAATCGTGAGGAGAAAAGAATGGCCTCACTTCTTCAGATTTCACGTCGTGATGGGAATGTTGTTGGAGATCGCCCTGCAGGTTATCGGGACTGTGAGCCGCTGGATGCCACTTTCGGTCTATTGGGGCAAACTGGGAATGCATTTCTGGACTGCCGTATCGTTCGCGTATCTCTTTACTGTCTTGGAGTCCATAAGATGTGCTCTTGCGGGTATGTATGCTGATATCCCTTTTATCTGTGACGCAGCATATATCCAAATACCATATGACTAACAAGGAAGATATAGGGAAGTTTAGCTTTACATTTCCATTGCTTGTTTATTGTATCAGAGATTTTGTTGAGAAGAACTGAAGAATTAGTAATATGTTTGTGACTGTGTATGTCAAAAAGGTATCTGTTTGAGATTTCCCTAATGCACATCATGTATTTGGATTGAGTTTCTGTATTCTCATGTTTCAACTTTCAACCTCAGTGATGCTATGGTGACAACCATTTGGGACAACCTTGGGACACACTTAGAAAGATGTGGGTGGACCCCACACTTTTGTGAGTGTGGTTGTCTCGAAGTTGTCTCAAATTGTTGTTATTATTCTATCATTTCTCTTCAACCCCCCAACTGGTAAGGCACATTCCCTTTTCATTTTCTTTATGTAGAGATGGCAATTTAAAATATGCCCTTGAACTTGTGTTAGTCCTCAAAAGTACTGAGAAATTTGAGATTGACGACCCTATCAAATAATAGTTTATGGCATGATTTAATTTTGGGAAGTAAAACATTTTCTCTGCCTTTACACATTTACACTTGCTAATATGAAAGTAGCAAGAGAGTTGTAGGGGGAAGCTGGCAATTTGTGCATTTTGTTTTTGTTGGAATACCAACATATTAGTGCCTGTTTGGTTTTTACCCTTTTGATAGGTACAAAAAGTACTTTCGACCGAACTAAGAGAAATGTTACTTCCTACAGAAGTATCTCGAAAAGATAAATTTTTCATTTTTCATTTTTCATTTTTCATTTGTCATAAGTTAAGACCAAAGGAGCCCTTACTTGATGAGGATGTCTTGCAACGATAAAGTTATTTGCATTGTGATTTGGATGGAGGTTACAGATTTGGAACTTTAAATCTTGAAAACAAACTTCTCATGTGAGAATGAGGTTGTGCACACCAACCTCGTCGATTATGTTTGTGTTTGATACTAGATATAGGACAGAAGGATATAGACATGGGCAGAACATTTCAGTATTTTCTATACCTCACTGAAGTTAAGACAGAAAATTTTTGCACGTGGGACATAGAATGGGGGCTTGGAGGGACAATACTTCTTCTATCTCCCATCTGTTCTATTTCTAGTACCAAACGTAGATTGAGAACCTTTGACCGTCTTTACCAACATATACATGATGCCTCTCCTCGTGTATATTATCTTCCTGAATGACATATATATTGCTCTATCATCTAAAGATGGGAGAAAAATGGTTGGATTTATTATTGTTTTGTTTTTTATTTTCTTTTCAAGAAAATCTTTCAAGTCATTTGCCAAACGCACTTTGGTGGTAAAATGTACTTAGGTGATACTAGCAAATGTTATCTTTATTTTTTTAATCCCTTGCTAATCTTTAATGAATTTGAGTCCTCTAAAGTAGTGAGAATTTGACTTTAGAGAGAAAAATGAGATTGAAATTGTCAAACCAAACCAGTACTATGGATTTGGTGTGAAAAATTCAAAAGTCAAACCAAATCAAGCTAATTAACGTTGATTGGTTCACCTTAGAACTCTAATTGAAACCATTGGGTGTAAGAATTGATTTTCGGTGTTTCACCTTAAATCTAAACATATTATTATATTATTATTTGTGTCTCTAATCAAGATCATTAGTAGTTTTTCTTAGAGTGCTCATTCTAAATGCTATGTTTTGGGCTTTGACATCATTAGCCCAAGTAGAGTTATGGAACAATTTGATGCATGGATGTGAGTCAGTAGATTTGGAATCGACAGTCCACATTGAACACACTTAAAATAGATATTTACCAGCTGAAGGAGGTTATCTTTAAATTGTGTAATAACATTTTAATCCCTGAACAATCTTTTTAACATTTTGCTAAAGATAAAGATGAGAATATTTGTGTTTAATCTTTTTCACTTTTTTCGCCAAGCCTCCGGCCACCCTCAACTCACCTTTGGCCATTGCTCAACAGTTACCATCGACAAAGGAACCACCGTCAAACCACCCTTGTTTGGTTATCTTTACATAGATAACTAAACAATTCTTTATTCATCGTCCATCGTCATCACCACCACTAAGCCATCACATTAAAAAGAAAAAAAACAAAAATCAAGGGCAAGAAATTAAAAAACAAATCAAATGATTCATGCGTCAAAGAATCAAATGCTTCCATACCTAAAAAATAAAAAAAAAATTCTAGAACGAAAATGCAAGAAGTGGTGCATCGTACAAGTGATTCAAAGATAACCAAAAAAAAGAAATAAGTGAATTAGATTAGAGTCTTAAAAAAATAGGAAAAAAAAACACTAACACATAAAGAAAACTTAGATATGGAATTATAAGAAGTTGTCATTGTAACGCTTCTGTTAGTTGCTTATGCTTAAGTTGTAAAAAATGTTCACAGTGTTGTTAATTGCTTTGGTTGAAATATTCTTAGTCTTAATCTTTGAAAATATTCTTTACTTGAAAATATGAACCAATTTAAAACTTTTTCTTTTCTTTTTATTAAAACATAAAATATGAGTCATGCGTGTTCGAGAAGACATGTATATATAAGCAAGCAATAGAGTCTATAAGACCTAGGCATTTAATGACATATAAGGAAATCGTGCATAACATTCCATCATACATATACATACATTCACATGGGTCCATAAATAGTTACACATTTGATTATACATATACATATACATATATTGCATATAAGAGCTAATGGCATGTCTAATCCATCTAGCTATGGCAAAATACAAAACACAGTATGATGTGTATGTAAACATTGTTGTCCTGCTGCCTTCCCTGAAACCTCTTGATGCCAAGGTCCTTACCCGTCCGGTGAGGCCTACTCCGCTCCAATGTACTCATCGTGCTTGCCTGTAATCATAAATGAGTGGGGGGATGAGAACGCCGCGTCCTCAGTGGGAATCCTAGGGCAATACTATCCATTTTCGCTTCAATTATTATCCATATTACTCAGGAGATCTCTAGGTGTCAAAGTATACTAAAATCCCTACTTATTTTAAATCCATGTTAGTCTTGAGTAGCTTTATCTAATTTACTAGGTGACTGAGGATCCTTTAATCTTTGCATTACCTATCAAGGGGAATTTATTGTGCTTACTAATCCTATTCGCTTTAGAAACGCGGCGTCGTACTTAAGTACCTCATGACCTTTTAGGGTCGTCTGGTGAAACCTTTTTCACTCGACGTAACCTATTGTATACATAAATAGATACCATATACATACATCACAGATAGCATGCATGCAGGGAAGGGGGTCTGATTACTCTCTCATGCGCTCGGTCAGGTGTTTTCCCTCAGGGCAACCTGCTTTTATATCCATCACTCTCATTTGTATACCGTGGGACCGTCATCCCCATTCGGTGTACAACCTACTCTGTTTCCGTATCGTTGACGACCAGGCAGTGGTCATACCTGAGTGGTAACTAACCACAAATGCATTTAGCATACACCATCGACATCGATCGGGAATGACCATACAACTTGTAGAATGGTGAGGGGCCACCCTGATAGCGTCACCAGGAGTGGACTCACACTTTCTTATCACTTTCTTACTTTATCATAGTATTTCTTTTCTTTCGTCATCTTTTCTCCTTATAATCGAATTTGCTTTTCTAGCAGATTTTTAAGTCTGCTTGCGTAGTTTTTTATCATTCCATCTTGATGGATGGTGAGGGGCTTGTCTGTTGACGTGCCAAGAGGGGGGATCTCCTATTATATAACTAAGTACATATATATAAGGTCTTTCGAGCCCATTGTGGCCGGAACCTTTTTAAGATCTTACATTTTTCCTAAGGTTCATTATGATCTTTACTAAATTACGTGATTAACTTCT
This sequence comes from Nissolia schottii, assembly GCA_003254905.1. Classification (NCBI taxonomy): domain Eukaryota; kingdom Viridiplantae; phylum Streptophyta; class Magnoliopsida; order Fabales; family Fabaceae; genus Nissolia; species Nissolia schottii. The sequence continues at coordinate 248,341 of QANU01000323.1, forward strand.
AGTTATTTAAGGTCGTCTTAGTGCCCTATTGACAACCATTACCTCATGATGCATAATATTAAGGATACAATACATTAACACAATTATTACATATAATCTTTATGCATAAACTAAGGTGAAATGGTGCTTGTTGGGATATGCGGGACCTGAAGGACCTCTTAGGTCGCTCAGCTGCCCTGTCAGTAGTAGCTCAGCGAACACTGGGACCACTTAGGTCGCTCAGCGCCACTCTAGGGTCGCTCAGTGAACACTGGGAATGCTCAGGTCACTCAGCGACCCTCCAGGGTCGCCCAGCGGCCTGACGTAAAAATCTATTCACAACCTTACTCTTTTGTTTATTCCACTCATTTCTCAATCTTTTTCTCAAGCATTTTTCTTAGGTTCACTCAAAAACTTAAATCGTTTTTTCAAACATTTTCTTAAGCTCACTCAAAACCTCACTTCCACTCCTCTTGAAAACACCCTCAAAATCATTATTTTCATATTAAAATCTTGTTCACGCTTAGGTATGTTTATATCCTAGCAAGTCACATATAAACACCAATATTTTCCAAACAGACAACCACAACATATACATAATAATATCTATCTATAAACAGTTATGGACCACTTCAAGAAATGGTCAACAAAAGTTACCCACTTGTGGAAGAGTTGTGAGTTAGTGAAGGATACTTGGAGTGAAAGTCCTTAGAAGCCTTGGAGTCTCCAAAGCTTTTGCTCACTTCTTCGTCAAGAAAAACTTGAGAGAAACCAAGGGTGAGCTCAAGGTTTTGAGGAGGATAAAGTGGGAGAATTTGATGAGAATGGTGATGTTGTGCTTAGAGCTTTGTAAGGAGAATAAAATGGTGTTTCTATGTGATAGTTGTGGAGTGATCTTTCTTGGTTGGCTTATGGAAGAAGAAGAGTGAAGATAAGAGGATTTTTGGGGGATGCTGAAACACCCTAGCTAACTGTTTACCCGTACATAGTAAACAAAGCTCACTAGGTTGTTGTTTACCTGGTCGGAATACCTTAGTCCATAGTTATCTTTTGAAAATAGTCATTGCTCATAAAATAAGGACCCGTTTTAAACTTTTGCTTGTATCACCTTAATAATAAAATAGAGCCATGCGTTGGGAATAAACAAATATAATAACAAAGCGGATAACATTATGAGATATAGAACATGTAATATACATCCAGTGGGTCCATCATACAAAGTCATAGAGTGTAAGATATACATAAATATACATAG
>QANU01000323.1:252786-318456 GCA_003254905.1 Nissolia schottii
AATCGGGGGTTCAGCTTCTTGATCTTCAATGACCTCCCAATACCTGTTGCCGGAGTAACCTTTAGGAAGACATGATCTCCCTCTTGGAACTCAAGCGGCCTCCTCCAGTTATCTGCATAATTCTTCTGCCGACTTTGCGCCGTAAGCACTTTTTTGCGGAACAACTTCATCAACTCTTCGGTCTCGGGTCTCTTCAGGACCTAAATAGCGATATTGCCTGCTGTCGTTCCAACACAAAGGCGACTGACATTTCCGGCCATACAATGCTTCAAATGGAGCCATACCAATACTGGCTTGATAACTGTTGTTGTAGGCAAACTCCACAAATGACAATATTTCCTCCCAGTTTCCTGGTGTATCAAGTGCACAAGCTCGCAACATAACTTTTAGGGTCTGAATAGTACGTTCAGACTGACTATCAGACTGAGGGTGATATGCAGAACTCAAGTGCAACTGCGATCCATAAGCTTTCTGCAACGCAGTCCAGAATCTGGAAGTAAATCTAGGATCTCAAAAAATGCACCCAAAGCAAAAAAAAATGTGAAGTTAACATGGCGTGTGTCTCGCGCAAGATAATACACTTCTAGCGCGAGACACCTCTCCCAAAATGTCTCGTGCAAGTTGCTCTCGGCGTCTCGCATGAGACCCCTCCTGAGGCTGCTGAGAGTCGCTACAGGCATTTCCCAATGTTGTGGTCTCATTAACTCTATCACAACAAATATGAACACATATGTATAATAGATACAAGACCTAAAAAATAGACAATAATAGAGCTAACAACGTAATGATATGAGACCTAACCACCAAACAACATGAGACACAAGGAATCAATTTCGTCAGACCTAACCTATATTATAAATGAAACACAACCACTTCTGTTACATGAGACCTAAAAGATAGACAACAACAGACCTAACAGAATAATGACATGAAACCTAACCTATATTCAAAGCGAGACACAACCATTTATGTTACACAAGACATAACAAATAATGAAGAACATAACTAATAAAATAAGTATATAATGACAGGAGACCTAACATATAGACAATAATAGAGCTAACAAAATAACTACACTAGACCTAACTAATAAACAACATAAGACATAAGACTTTTATTTCATCAGACCTAACCTATATTATAAATGAGACAAAACCATTTTTGTTACGCGAGACCCAACGGATAGACAACAATAGACCTAACAGAATAATGATAGGAGACCTAACATATATTCAAAGCGAGACGCAACCACTTCTGTTACGCAATACATAACAAATTATGAAGAACATAACTAAGAAAATAAGCTTACCCAATAGTAGGTTGTTTTGTTGGCATGTCATCTGCCGGCTCCTCCACGATTAGAAAGCTCGACCTATCTTCAGGCCCCCTTGCAACACCCACATCAACCCCTTCATCTTCCCCTTGCGGCTCCACATTTTTTTTGTTGTGTTTTTCCCTTTAATTTTTTGGGGGCAAGAGGCTCATCATCATCTGATATAGCCTCAGTTGATTCTTTTTTTTTTTTTGCTTCTTTCTTCTTCCTCTTGGTGACGTTTCACACGTCACCAATAATGTTGGTGAGAAATCCCTATAACCAAAAAAAAGTCATTAGTTATTTTGATATAAAAAATTAAAACATGCAAAAAAATGTTAAACTCATAGTGCCCCAGGTCTTCTCATCATTTAGAAAAGCGTCTATTAGATTAGATTTCCAGTAGACAATCCATGGACTGGTGTTGTCTGGGTTGTTGTACTCCTTGAAGCGGGTAGCTTGAAAGTACAACAGTTGAAATTTAAGAGACATTAATAAAACATAAATAGACATAACCATTTCAAGGAAAGAGACAAAACTATTTCATGCATTTGGACATACTAGTAATATTAATAATAACATACCTGCAGAACCTACACCCAACCTTTGCAATTTTTTACTACACTTCCATGGCAGTCCTTTATACCATCCAACAAAAAGTCGTGGATGAAGGTTGACCAGTTGTATGCTAAAGGGTTTGACACGTCAACAATGGTCCGAAAGTGGTCAACTGACACCTTGTGTGTCATGGTGGGGCACAGAAATGCCTTGACCAGGAGGAGCAGGTATGTGATAAGTGTCATATTTTAGTATTTTCATAAGTTAGAATGACACTTATCTAGATTGTTTAATGTGAAATTACTAGCTACAATTCCTCATTTTTGTATAAATTTAGTATAGTTCAAGAGCATGGATGCATATGAGTAAAATAATGTAATTCTTATTAATTTTCCAAACAGATAAGAGACGTGCATCAAAGGAATTAGAAGCAAGAAGAATTGAGCAACTAAATGAAGCTTCAGTCCGCTCAGTGCCCTTTCCAGGCCGCTGAGCGACCTCTGTTCCTAAAGAGCTTGTTTAAGGGTGAAGTAACTTCAACATGAAGAAACCCAAACCGCTTTGTGTCCGCTCAGCGAGCCCCTAAGTCCGCTTAACAACCTATGTTTAATTTCTCTATAAATAGAGCACCAACTCACAGATTCAGGGGATCCATCCATCAGAATAATACATATTCAGAGAGTGGAGAACGAAGGAAGACAGAGAAGGAGCCAAGAGCTTTCAAGGAGCACGGCAACACTTACCATGGCAACGTGAGAACGTGTCATGGTGAGCGTCCATCACCCTTCCCTTTGATTTCTTCTTGTAAGATGGTTAGTTAATCCTCTTATTGTTGGGATTTGATGAATATTATGGTTTGATTGTATCCATGTAACTCTTGCATATATGAATGTCTCGATTTCTATGATTTGCATGATTTGATCTTGAACTTAATGCCTGTTTTAGCCTGATTAACTATAACTCAATTTAAGATTTGATTTTGTGCGCGACAACAACATTATTAAGTTGGATCTAGATCAAATAATCTAATATTCCTAATAGCTAGACATAAAGTTAGGGTTATTAGTCGTTTTAACACCTGAAGCTATATTGGTTTGCTTTATTAATCGTGCGAGACATTGACAATTAATAACGGTAATCGAATGATCTTCTCATGCTTGAAATAGATGAGTAGGATACGAACTGGTGGCGAGGAATCAAAGAATTGATAATTCATATGCATTGAGTCAATGGATATATGATAACTGTAGTATGAATCAATTCCCAGCAAGCTTCCTTATCTGCTTTTCATTCGTTGTCATTTTATCTTTTGTGTTAATTTATTTGTTCTCAAATTCAATTTACAAACCAACCACCATGTTGTTTAATTAACGAAACTCAAGAATGACTTATTATCACAACTCCCAGAGGACGACAACCTATCCGCTATACTGCAATTGAATCTCTTGAGGATTTGAAAGCAAGACAGTAGATAGGATAAATAGAGAGACAAAAAAGCTTTCAATAGTATGCCCTCCTGAATTTGTCCCAGGTGATGCCCTTATTTATTTCAAATTGTAGGGTAGGGACAATTTTATTCCTGTATGGGGCCATTGCAGACCGAACCTCATCAGAATCAATTTTTGGGAAAGGCATATCTGTTGCACTATAAGACAAAGGATTATTTTAATAAAATAAGTAGTTCACAAAATAAATAAACAAAACCAAGTAATCCTACCGGTTGCTAGCAGCCTTAGTGCAACCCCGATAAAGTTTGCCTGAACTTTGATCTTGTCATTGTTCAATACATCCATAGTGTTTGTTGCAAAGTCATAGTGTTTGACTAGCTAATGCACTAATGAATGATGATAGAAACCTTCGAAACTTGGAGCATTGCCCCAAATCCCATTTCTTGAACTATTTTCTTTTGTGCGGCAGTGAGTGTTTCTGCCACGGTAGTTATTTTTGTGACCGGACACTTTGACTCGATTATGCACTACAGCAAACACCCAAATCAATGAACATGTCTTATGTTTATGTAAAATGATACACTTTCTAGTGTAAATATACCATACCTTTTTATTATAATCAATTTTGGACATGTTGGAAGTGGTGGGTGTTGCCTTCTTGGTGGCTAAAGTTAGTGATTTCTTTGGTGCCATAGCTCTGTAACATGAGAAAAGTACACAAACATTACAAGACATAACTGTAGGACACAACAAGATATAACCATATAAAACAGGAAGACACAACATAACAATGCAAAACGACATAACCAACTAGCAAACACAGACCTAACTGTGACAAAGTATGAGACATAACCAAAAGGTTGTGTAGGACATAACCTTATTGTATAAACGAACATAACCTTGTGCAAAACACAAACATAGAAGCATTACGAATGTAGACACAACCGCACACTCTATTTAGGCATATACAACTATTTCATTGAGAAAACCCACAAATTAGTGTAGACCTAACCATTTTTCTCTTATCAGATTTAACCATAGAGCATTACAAACTTAACCATAGATAGACATAACTACGAAAGACATACACAACCAACTCGCCAACAGCGGACACAACCACAGTAGAGAACGAGTCACGACCATTTATTTTACTCAGATACAACCATTCATTGTACTTAGACACAACTTTTTTTTGTGTTTAGATACAACCATTTTGTTAGATCAGACATAACTTTTGTTAAACAACAAGACCTAACCATTATTTAGCCGAACAAATAAGAGAAGAAAAAAGTAGCAAAAACAGTAAAAGGAAAAATGGACAAAGTTTTTTGTTCGGCGATTAACTTGGATAAATAAAATGAACTAGTAAGGGTTATGTCTTACTAGTAGATACGGAGACGAAAGTGCTTGCAGATGTAATAGATGAACAATGTTGTTGCAGAAGAAGTAGGGGGGATGAAGTGGTGCTTTAGAGGAAGACGAGAGGGTCGTGTTTGTGGGAGGAAGACGAGAGGGTCGTGTCGCAAGAGCGTGGGAGAATAAAGGTTTTGAGAGAGTGCGAAAAGTGAACGGTTGGGCGTACAGAAGGATTTAATGGGAGAGTGTGTGACACACACATGATGGGGGAGAGTGGGGCACGTTCTCCCGTTTTGTTGGGCTCCAGTAATCGTGGGTTTTTATTGCAAGTTTGCAACAAGTGTGCAATAATGGGTGTGCAAAAATCGGGGTTCTTAACTTTTTTAGGGGAATCAATGACTTAAATTTATATCTATATAACTTGACCAACACTTATATAGTTGAAGTAGTAAAAAACTTTAACCCTTTAATTGATACGCTAAAAATGAAATAATTTATACTAAAAAATGGTGCACCATTAAGTGAGCCAAAGGTACACTGGATATCAAAGAAAAGAAAAATGCGTATGTAACATTATTTTAGCATATGAATTATGAATGAGTTGATTAATGTATATATGAAATTTTTACATGAAATAACTAGCCCACTTTCTCGATAGTTTTCCATTGTTATTGTAAGTGTATGTTTTTTTAATTCTCCTTGGCATGTTCAGTGCCAAGGTTTGTTGCGGCGCAGGGAGTGTATGTTGAGGCATGTTTGTTTCAATTTATTCGACAAAAAGGTATTTTTTAAATGTTAAAAAATCAATTTTTATATATTTAGATATTCTTAAAAAATCTAAATTTAAAAAAAAACTCATTTTCAACTTTTAAATAAAGGACAAAATTTAGGTCAAGTTCCTTATATTCATTACATCCATTTCTTTATTCAAATGTTGATTGTTTGATTGGAAAATTAGTTAGAATGGATATATGAAAATTGATCTAAGTTTTTTCCCTACATAAAAGCTAAAAGAAATAACTTGAAAAAAAAAAATACTCCATCCTTACAATCTTACATGTGACTTTTTTTTACCTAAAACTTTGTCCAAAATTAATCATCGTTTGATTAGATTATTGAAATATTAATTATTATCTTTTCAATTATACCCTTATTTATTATTGACACTCTATTATTATATTAATTATATTACAATTTTTTATAACACTTATTAAAAAATAATTTAGTTTAAATCCTTAAAGTTTTCTTTGAGTATGTACAAAATAATTGATTTTTTAATATATGTGCATTTGTCAAAAATGACATGCTAAGAAACATTGACACAGACATGGAATACGACAAGATATACGATACTGCGACGCACAAATTTCAAAATTTTATAGTACACCGACTTGACATATATAGCTATAAAATTAAATGTTTATAATAATAATATCTTAATATTTTTATTAATATCAAACCATTAATTTTTAATACGTTTCAAATTCCATTCAAAATATATAAAACATTTAAAATATTTTTATGTATCAATATTTACTAATTTTTCAAGGATCCATGTTAGGATAAATTATTTAGCCTATAAAATATTTTTTATTTATTCACGGCATGAACATGACTCAAAATACTTTTTGACATAACTCTTACACACTTGAATATAACTAATCATTAATTTTTTATTTAGACATATTCAAATAAATGCAACACATGTATGAGAGGAATGTTTTTGTGTTTCAATGTTTGCCGTCGGTCAAATATGAAAATACACCAATCTAACAAAGTGTCAATACTTCTTGAGGGGAGTATACGTTTTTCAATCTTTAGATCTCCATCATAGGCACGCGTCTGATTAGATCTCCTCCGTCAATTTCATTGTCTTTGTTTTCATCTACCGCTCATCCCGCAGTGTCGTAAATCCGTGCCGTAACTACTAAGCACACAGCACTCCTCCTCTTTCCTGATCTTCCCCCACCCCAATGGATCGTATTTTTCACATTTCTCTGCACTCTCCCTCAAACAAAACCTCATCACTCTCTTACTTTCTCTCTCATCCTCTCTCTTTCTGAGAGAGCTCGATCTCTTTCTCTCTCTCTCGTTCTTCGAATTCGGATTCTGATCTCGGACGAGTGTTTCTCCATCGAATCCAGCTAGTTCCATCAATCTCCGGAACAAAAAATGGTTAGCTTCCTCTTCTATCTCTTCTCTCGCGAAAACGCCTCTCAGATCTGGAACCAAATCGCTCTCGATTTCGTGTTTTTCTCGTTACGCTTTCTGATTTTCGAATTTCAATCGGTTATTTATCTGTCTACATATCTGTGACTCGAAACTACGAGGCTCCTTGATTGTTGTTTACTTCGTGCGAGGGATCTAATGTGGAATTGTGCATTAACTCGTTTTTTTTTATTTGTGTTTTGTTTGATGCTCGCGTTCGCAGCCTCTCAGACTCGATATCAAGGTACGGTCATTTGTTTTGTTTTGTCTTTCATTCGTGTTTGGTTGCTTATAAATTTTTCGCTTAGCTCGGCGGAGAGGTTTTTATGTGGATTGGGTTTCTAAGCAACCAACCGTAGTGTGGACGAGTGTTTGGATTTGTTAATGCTTAGAACTGACTTGTTGCCGTGGTATTTGATCAGCGAAAGCTTGCGCAAAGATCAGAGAGAGTGAAGTCTGTGGATCTACATCCAACAGAACCATGGTAACTAGCCTTGTCCTTTGTCTGTGTTGTGTGATTTTGTCTTTGGAATTATTTTGTGACATGAAGCTGAAGGTTAAACCGGGTTTCTAATTTGTTTCCATGATTAAGTATTTCTCTAGTGTGGCATCTATGAGGATAGTTGTGAGCATTTTGTCATCAATGGTGGTTAGAAATACTTCTTGAAGTTTTGTTGATCTGTGTGATGTTACTGTTGTTAATGCAGGATTCTGGCAAGTTTATATTCTGGAACTGTCTGTATCTGGAACTACCAATCTCAGGTATGCCAATTTTTTATAATTGAGAATTAATATGTTGCGGATTTTTCTATGGTGGACTCCTATATGTTGGCGCTTAAGTCAGACACGGGTGTTTGTTGATTGATCTCTAAACAAGCCACCTTTTGCATGGTGCCTATATTTAATGAGCTGCTAATTCACAAATGGAGCCTATTTATCATGGCTTCCTTCAAATTTTAAGCAGCCCAATATTCTACTTTTATTTAAAACAAAAACAATAATGTGTACCCATAATCCCATATTGCTCGAAACTCCAAAGCATTGTTCAAAACATTTGTGCTCTTCTCAAAATTCCAATTTATATAGCTTTACAAATATCCTAAGTTGCAGGATAAGTTACACTTATTTCTTCGTAAGAACTGGCCCTTTAAAACTTATTACTTATAAGTTGTAATGATGTGTGGAATGACTTTCCTTTTGAGTTTTTGCATGCATCTGTTCTAACTAATCCTTAAGAATAGTCAAATTCATAACTGTTGCCCTAGTTTGTGGATGGCTATCCTGTGTTGTTTAAGCCTAGGCCTTTTGTGTAACAAATGCATACCTACACACATAAGAAGGAGTGGGTGTCACATGATTGATTGGATATACCATATTAAGTTAGGAAGAGTTTGGCTCGATACATGCTGCAATTTTTGAACAGGATCAACTAACAAATTTGTAGCTATTGTCCTCATGCAATTTTTGAATAGATAGAAACATAAATCTATGGCTCTCCTAGTGATCTTAATGTTGAAGAGTGGTTAGAAATTACTATAGCATTTTGTACTTAGAAATAGATTGAGACTGTAAGTTGCATGAAATTTAAACCCTGGTAAATTGATATGAATAAAGTGGCACCAAATTCTTTTGGGCCCTGTTTGATCCTGGATTAATGCCAAGCAGCTCAATTAGACTGCACTTTGGCTTATCATTGCCCTCCCCACACCAGGTCATAGACTTCCTTATTAGTCAAAAAGAAAAATTGATATGAATTAATTGTGATTTATTAAAGCAGCTTATTTAGATACTGCATATTGAAAAATGACAAATACCCACCCACTCAAAATGTTGAAGAATAGGCTTGTAGCTGCTCCTTTTTGATAGAAATTGTTAGTTTCAGACATTATGTGTCCCATGCTGGCTTGAGTATTTAGATGAAGTTCCGTCCTTTGGAATGTTGTGGGTGCCTTAATCTTTTGTTGGTGAAGCTGTTAGAGGCACATTTTCATATCCGATGAAGTGTGTTCATTTGTAGATTTAAAATCAGCATTGCTTTGGGCTTTTGCCCTGCATTTATACTAAGAAAGTATGCCAGCATTGGCTTAGAAGAATTTTACTCTTGCAGTTAGTTTTATAAATACATATTGTTGTTTTTGCTTGTTCTAGTTTATTAAACGAGCATTTCTTCTTGCTTTTTCTATCATAGCATCATGGATTATGTTGTTTCAGATTTTGATGCGTTCTATATGTATTTGTGTATTAGTATTAAAAGATGATATAGCCTTTGACTGTCCTGTTCCTATACTTCAATTCTTCACAAGCCTTCTTGCGTCAAATGGATCATTAGTTTGTATGGAGCTTTTCTGTGCAATTAACTTTACTTCTTCCTTTGATTCAATTTCAGACCATGGCCAAGTCTTTTGAGGTAACCGAGTTACCAGGTACATAAATTTTGTTTGGTTTGGTCTGTTTGTTTTATTGTTTATATATCTGCCTCCTGCCTCATGCATTTGTTTGAAGCCATTTTCTTTTTTTATATTTCATGGCTCGTATGCTATTTGATTTTGCAGTTAGGTCTGCCAAGTTTATCGCACGCAAGCAGTGGGTTGTTGCTGGAGCAGATGATATGTTCATTCGTGTATATAATTACAACACGATGGATAAAGTTAAGGTATTTGAGGCACATACAGATTACATTAGGTGTGTGGCAGTCCATCCTAACCTTCCTTATGTGCTGTCATCATCTGATGATATGCTCATAAAGCTTTGGGACTGGGAAAAGGGCTGGCTCTGTACCCAGATATTTGAGGGACATTCTCATTATGTCATGCAAGTGACATTTAATCCTAAAGACACTAACACCTTTGCAAGTGCATCCCTTGATCGGACCATAAAGGTATACATGTGCTCTTTTTGCCAGTTTCTTGCATTGTCCTTTTATTTCCGATATAATGCATTGATGCTGTTATCTTCCCTTGCAGATTTGGAATCTTGGCTCTCCTGACCCCAACTTTACATTGGATGCCCATCAGAAAGGAGTGAATTGTGTTGATTACTTTACAGGTGGTGACAAACCTTATTTAATTACTGGATCTGATGACCACACTGCCAAGGTTTGCTTTCTAATTTTTGTTTTCTTTACATTTTGGTTTGATTTGTTTGCCTGCATGTATACATGAATAGTAATTTTCGTGGATAAAACCTATGAAACAGGTATGGGATTATCAGACCAAAAGCTGTGTCCAGACTCTAGATGGTCACACACACAATGTATCTGCTGTATGCTTTCATCCTGAACTCCCTATAATTATTACTGGTTCTGAGGATGGTACAGTGCGCATATGGCATTCCACGACGTATAGGTAATTTGACATTCATGGATCACTGAGTTACAAGCTTTATCTTTTTCTTATTCAGCTTGGCACGCTCCTGTTGCCTTTTTGTCCCATTATCATCATTCTCTTATAGGAACTTAAAGTATTTAGCTATGGTTGACTTTTGAAGGCAATGAGAACGTACGCCACATGTCCTTTTTTTTTCAAAAAATTATAATATTGTTGTTCAGTTGTCACTTCTTCACCTGTCTTCTGTTGCTGCTTTCATTAAAAGATTCGATAGAGTTCTTTTTTTGTGATGATGATGCCTGGATTTGATGTTCACTTGAGATAGTACGGCATTGTGATTAGCAGAATGGATATTGTTGTCTAATTCTTGTATTTATATTTCCTTTTTTTTAATTAGTTTTTTTTGTTACAATTTTTTTATTTACTAAAATGAGTTTGAACTATATTTGAGATTATGGACATATTCTAGCCATGTAATTTTGCGCTGGTTTAATCTGCTTTCAGGCTTGAGAACACATTGAACTATGGTCTTGAAAGAGTTTGGGCTATTGGATACCTCAAGGGTTCACGTCGGTGAGTTTTTTTGGATGTAATTTCTCCTAGTAGTTTCTGAGACTCATTGCTTCGGCTCTTGAATCATGTTAAGTGGGACAATAGCGTCACGTCTTTCCTCAATGATGAGCTTATCATGTCTGATTAGATACTGATTTGAACACGCTATTTTCTCCTTATGTATCACCTGATCTTGTTTCCACTATTTTTTCTTTTTCATGAAGCTTCTGATTGTCGATTTTCACCCATTCTTCATGCTATTAATTACCAAAACATCTTTGTTCGCAGAGTTGTGATTGGATATGATGAAGGTACTATTATGGTCAAACTTGGTCGGGAAGAACCTGTGGCCAGCATGGATAACAGTGGGAAAATTATTTGGGCTAAGCATAATGAAATTCAGACTGTTAATATAAGAAGTGTAGGAGCAGATGTGGAGGTATGGGCTCGAACTTATCCTTTTTGGCTGGACAATAGGCTAGCAGGAATTGAATTTGTATTTCCTTATTGACATACAAGTACCATGTTTTTTAGATTGCTGATGGAGAAAGATTACCATTGGCTGTTAAGGAGATGGGCACATGCGATCTCTACCCACAAGTGAGTTAACATACTTCTAATATTATATTGCATTAGTTTGCTATATATATAATCTTGATTGTTTACGCTCACATAATACGGTCCTTAGGGTACTAGTTAAGGAATCAAGAATGGAAACTTGAAAGTCTTACTTTTCAATCAAAACAACTATTTTTTATTCCTTAACCAAGTCACAGGCCCTAAGGGTGCTGGTTAGAAAACCCTTACATTATTATGCAAATCAGATGTTTTGGTATATTCGTCCTGGCTTCTTTATTGCTGTGTTCCATGGGTTGTTTTATTACATTTTTCTTTATCCATGGCTGAGCCTCGTTTTCTGTATTTGTATGTTAAAAGCCTTTTTTTTTTTTTGGAGTTTATTGTATTATGGTTGTCGTAATCTCCTTAACCATCCTCATCCAGATATAATAGTATGATATCTGGGTATAGATGAGTATTTGTTTAAATAAATATAGGTTTTATTATGTAATGTTTGCATTTGAGTTCAAAAGTTAATGAGATGAACTAGTTCGTATTTGGGAACTATTATTTTAATTGTCAATCTATGTTGCAAGAAATGAGTTTGATTAAAAACAATAATGCTTACTTTGGGTTCAATTAGTATTACTTGTGTTTTTTCCTCTTCATGCATGTTTGTGCCTGGTGATTGACTTGTGATCTGCGTTTTTTTTTTTGTCTGAAGAGTTTGAGACACAATCCAAATGGGCGGTTTGTTGTCGTATGTGGAGATGGCGAGTATATTATATATACTGCTTTGGCTTGGAGAAATAGGTCATTTGGTTCAGCACTAGAATTTGTTTGGTCTTCTGAAGGAGAATATGCTGTGAGGGAAAGTACATCGAAGATTAAGATTTTCAGCAAAAATTTTCAGGTTTGTAATTCATTTTGAACTTTTTGCTATTTCATTTTATACTTTGTCTGATGTTGAAAGTAATGGTGGCAACCAACAAATTCGTAACATTTCTAAAAAGTCAAGTGATTGATTTACTGTTTATGACAGGAATCATGTAATAAAATATGCTAGCTATTCCCTACTAATTTACCACAATAAAACTGTTATGTCTGACATGCAACTGTGGAAAGTGCTTCCAATGCTCTGCCAATAAGACATAACTTTTAGATATTGATCTGGTATGTGTATTTCAGGAAAAGAAGAGTATCCGGCCAACATTTTCGGCTGAACGAATATTTGGTGGCACTGTACTAGCAATGTGCTCAAATGATTTTATCTGCTTTTATGATTGGGCTGAATGCAGGTTGATTCGTCGCATTGATGTTAATGTGAAAGTAAGTGCTTTCATGAGGTTATGTCCTTTTTTTTCCTTCTATTTTTTGTTAATTTTGTTAATTTTCCTTGTGTCAGAACCTCTACTGGGCTGACAGTGGTGATCTAGTGGTGATTGCCAGTGACACATCATTCTACATCTTGAAGTACAATGTGAGGAGGCTGATTAACTTAATCCTTTTTGGTTGAATGAATGTTTGGTTGCACTTTACTGGTGAATCACATTAAACATTTTAACTTCTACTGTTGCAGCGTGATGTTGTTGCATCATATTTAGATAGCGGAACACCTGTTGATGAGCAAGGTGTTGAAGATGCCTTTGAGCTCCTTCATGAAATGAATGAACGTGTCAGAACAGGGATCTGGGTTGGGGATTGTTTTATCTATAGCAATTCCTCTTGGAGGCTTAATTACTGTGTTGGTGGTGAGGTATTGACTCTTTTCCTTTTTTGGTTCAGTTCAAAAGAACTGCATATATATACATTTATTGTTACACTTTCTGTAGTCGTCTTCTTTGTGTCTTTAAATTTCTTTTTCTTTTTTTTTTTTGTGGAAAAATTATATATTGAATGTCATGGTTACTTGAATTTAGGTAACCACAATGTTTCATTTGGACCGTCCTATGTACTTGTTGGGATATCTTGCCAGTCAAAGTAAGGTGTATTTGATAGACAAAGATTTCAAGTAAGTGGATTGTTTGTTTGTTGCGTTATTTGATATCACCTAATGCACTACTTGATTATTTTTCTTTATTTGATTGTTTTTATCAGTGTAATGGGATACACACTGCTTTTAAGCTTGATTGAGTACAAAACTCTTGTGATGCGTGGTGATTTGGAAAGGGCCAATGAAGTTCTACCATCAATTCCTAAAGAGCACCATAACAGGTAGTAGTTACTTTAGGTTTTACATTGCTATAGGATTTTTTTTTTTCCGTTCATCATTTAGCAAGTATATTGGTCCAGAGAATCTTTTGACACATATAAGTTGTTTTCCTGCTTATTAACAGCACATTGCTTCTTGGTTACTTTGATATGCTATTCCTTACACTATTCTTTCTCTCTCTATCATTGCTTGGCATGCTTCCATGATCTAAATGTATATAGTCTTGTTATTGTAATTTTAGTTATCACATGTTCTTTTGCTTAGTTATCACATGTTCTTTTGCCCATCTCCTTGATTTATATAGTTTGTGGTGTTTACTCGGACTTCAGTTCTGAAGCATGGTGTTCAGATGTCATATGCATCCTAATTGCAATTATGTACTTGTTTTATGGCAGTGTGGCTCGTTTTCTGGAATCACGAGGAATGATAGAGGATGCTCTTGAAGTAGCCACCGACCCTGACTACAGGTTTGATCTAGCCATGCAGCTTGGGAGATTAGAGATTGCAAAGGTAAGTTCACAAATACATATTTGCTTGCGATGAGATATCACACTAGTAAAACTTTATAGCTTAACTATCTGATTTTCTTCAGGTCTTGTTTGAATGATTGTGATTTGTCAGTTTATTTTGTGAGAATGAAATACTCATCCTTTTTTTAAATTTTGTTTTTAGGGTATTGCAGCAGAAGTGCAGAGTGAGTCTAAATGGAAGCAGTTGGGAGAGTTGGCCATGTCTACTGGAAAGGTGTGTTTCTGTTAAATGAATTTGCATCTCTTGTGGTTTTTGTAACAATTGGCTGAATTACGTTCGTAAATATCCATGTTCAAATCTATTAAAGTGACTGCCCTGATGATGTGCTGCTGAATATGACCATGTCTACATGATGGATATTGGCCCTTGTTGAAGCTTCTGAAATGCAAGAGGCTTTGTATGTTTAAAGTAGTGCAAGATTAAGATAGTTTTGTTGAATATTTATGTTGTCTACAAGTAGTGCTCCAATGATTTCTAGATACTGATTATGATGCATGATTATGATCTTAAATACAGTGATCTGGGGGGCACTTGATGATGATTGTTCTGGGGCACGTCTCATTCCATTGCAGTTAACTGTATTATTTGTTCTTGCAGTTAGAAATGGCTGAGGAGTGTTTAAAGCATGCAATGGATTTGAGTGGGTTGTTGCTTCTATATTCTTCTTTAGGAGATGCCGAAGGAATATTGAAACTTGCCACTCTTGCTAAAGAGCAAGGGAAGAACAATGTTGCGTTTCTTTGCTTATTTACGTTGGGTAAACTTGAAGATTGCCTTCAATTGTTAGTAGAAAGGTATTCTTCTATAGTTGTGCTCTTTTATCTATGACGTTATTGGAGCAAAAAGAGGGGAGGAGGTTTGGGAGGGGGTGGGGTTCATTAGACTGCAGTTTGATGAGCTGACCTACGTTTTTGACAGCAATCGGATTCCCGAGGCTGCTTTAATGGCTCGATCTTATCTCCCAAGCAAGGTGTCAGAGATAGTGGCAATTTGGAGAAAAGATCTGAATAAGGTAATTTCTTATTCAGATGTATATTATGTACTTGTAATGGTAGTGGAACTGCCTGACATTTACGTTAGTGCACATGATATTATGGGCATGAACTTCCATTGTCATTCCATTATGTCCTTACCATGTTGACTGATGGAATGTGGCTTAAAAATGATTTGTGTTTATTAGATTTATTTTTTTGGTATGAACAGGTTAGTCCAAAAGCTGCTGAATCGTTGGCTGATCCCGAGGAGTATCCTAACTTGTTTGAAGATTGGCAAGTTGCACTTGCTGTTGAATCTAAAGCAGCAGAAACAAGGTCAGAGTGGGAAATGCATACTTTCTTACTTGTATCTTACTGCTTTGATAATTATCATGTTAGTGGGTTGTGAACTAAACTTCTCCAAATATTTTTGCTTACCATTTTTTTCTCTTTTATTTCAGGGGTGTTTATCCTCCTGCAGAGGAGTACGTCAACCATGCTGACAAATCACACATCACCCTTGTTGAAGGTTTCAGAAACATGCAGATCGAAGAAGAGGATCAGCCTCTTGAGAACGGTGACTCTAATCATGAGGTATATAACAAATACAGGGCTAACACCAAATGAAAGTTATCAAATCTTGAAGACTCAATGTTAATTTTAGTTTTTTGCTGCTATGGAAAGAACAATCTGTAACCCCAATTGGTTTTAGTAGCGGTGTTAGGCTGTTGCTTTATGTTGTTTTATGCCCTTACGTCGCAGGTTACTGAACAAAATGGAGAAGACGAGTATACGGGGGCACACGAGGAACAGAATGGAGAGGAAGGAAGTCAAGAGGAGGGAGTTGTAGTGGATGCTGATTCTACAGATGGTGCAGTCCTTGTGAATGGTAATGAGGCGGACGAAGAGTATGAAGGAGCCCCATCAGCATAAAACCAATTGGTTGGGGGCGGTATGAAAATCGCAATTTTGTCTCTGGTGATTAATTGTTTTCTGTAGTGCCATTTCTAGCTCCCATTTTGACACCTAGCTTTGTTTTTTTTATAATTACTGCTTCCACCACCTAGTCCATGCCTATTCTAGTTCTATTTTTTAGTGTATCATATTACTTTACCCACAGTTAGGCTGTATATTTGGGAAATTAGAGAGGAAACTAAAAATTACATCCATTGTCAGTAGTGAATGGTGGTCCAAATCTCAGTACGGCGATTTGGCTTGGGATTTTGTAAGATTTTATTGGTCGAGCGGTGGTAAAATGTTTCCTGTAGACGCATCTGTTGCGGAAGGTGAGGTTAACGTGGACAATGAAGTTTGGCTTATATATTATTTTTTCTATCTTAAAATTCAGGATTGTTGGCAACTAATCTTTCGAGTGCAATCCTCCCAAAATAAAAAATGTTCTAGATATTTGCTAGCTTTATTCATCTTCGACAAACCTTTCGTTTGTTATAAGATTTCTTGTTACTCTGGTAATTTTGCGTACTTACGCAATTGTATACTCGTAGTATTATTTGCCTCAATTATTAATATCTCCTCTAAAACTTACTGTCCTCCATTGTAAGTTGGTTTCGATTAGTCGGTTCTTAGTCCATTACTTAAAACACATTCCTCATTTTTGTGAGAACTTTTAGTTGAATGACGGTATTTGTCTCCTTACAAAAATGATCTGCTCTGCGTTATAATAAATGTGAAAGTCAAGCAAATTAAATTAGGTGAAAACATTTGGTTAAATGATGGTATAAAATGTTTGATACGGTTGATATATAATACACCTGCAATAATTCATCATTGGAGTTAATGTTTGTTTTGATTTCTCTTTTTGGTAGATAAAGTGGTTTAAGCTTAAAGAAAAATAACAGAGAAAATTAGCTCTCACGAGGTCACGTGATTTGTATTAGATCATTCAAAAGAGAAGGGCGAGAAGTTGTCGGGACCGCATTAAAATAGACGATCTCGAAATTATCAAGATGATGACTCATATTGACAAGACAATCGGGAACACGGTTGGATTCCCTGAAAATATGTTGGAGATGCACCATCCAATTCCTTGATAAAAGCTCGCGAATACAAGATATGATCAAGGCCGCTGGATGTAAGTGATTATGACCATTCTGAATGTTGATTTTGTTCTTGAAGATTAAAAAGTGATTTTTCTAATTATTAAAATTGTAATTTGTATGTCAAGACTGTTCTATAATTCATTATCATTATTATGTAATTACGTTTTTGTTAATACGTCATATTAAATGAGGTTGACAACAATTGAGGTTGCAAATGGGTTGCTGTAACGTTTGAAGTTGTAAATGAAATTGTGAAATTATCTATGGTTACAAATGAAGTTGGGGTTGCAATTGAGATTTGTAGTCACAAGTGTTGCAATAACTATGAGTGCATTTGTTTGCGTTTCTTCTTAAAAGCAAAATTAGAAGCAAAAGCTTTGTGTTTGGATGTAATTTTAGAAATACTTGCTTTCAGAATAAGGAATTACTAAATTGTTTGGATATAATAAATAATTTTTTTTATAAAATTACAAATAAGGAATTAAAAATTTGTTTATCGAACTTTTTTTTTGATAAAAAAACAAATTTTTTCTACATAATAAATTTTATTGTGAAAAATTTATAAAATTACTTTATTTTATTTATTTTTAAATATATAATTAATAAAATCAGTTCATATAAAATTAAAAAAATATATCAATATTTAATTGAAAGTAACTATATATAACAAATCAAAGGTATATTAATCCACATATTTTATATTTTAAAATGAAATGAATGTTATTGTCCTGATAAAGAATACTATTAATATACATTATTTTAAATTGCATTAGTCAGTGCAAAGAGAGAGCTTATGTGACCAAACCATACATGTGACACAAACATTAGTAAAGAGAAAAATTATGCTTGTATCTAACTTTAATTAAGTTAAATTATCTAATTATTTTTTTATTAAAGAATTATCAATAGACACATTTTATTTTTATGTTTTTTGGATATTTATAAAATCATATAATTATATATATATATATATATATATATTAGCATTTTAGAAATTTTATAAAAGTTATGAGAATAAATTAGATATTACACCAATTTTTAAATTATAATAAGTGTACACTCTCTCTTCTATTACCAGAAGCGCGGAAGGACATGCTTCTCAAAAGCATGATTAACTTGACTAATAATTTGTACAACAACTAAGCTGCAAATAAGATTGTAACATTACTTGAGGTTAAAAATATGGTTATAACAATAATTGTGACTTTAAATCTTAGTCAACTTTTAAGTTTTGAGTATCAAATGACACTTTTAAAAGTTAAAATAAACATTAACTCAATAAAGTTGTCTTGAAATGAATTGACATCATCATCTCATAATTAGGAAATTATTGGTTGAGCACAAAATTAACACTTAATTTTTTAACACATTTTTTTTTGACAAGTTAGGTTTCACTTTTATTCCAAAAAAAAAGAAACACAATAAAAATGAGTTTTATCACCTTTATTGTATGCCTCACCAAATATTTTATTAGTATCAAGTAACTCCAAGGATGAGATGCTAGTCTTTTCTTCTCTCAAGAATTTCTATTTGTAATCTTGGATAATATTAATAATAATAATAATAATAATAATAATAATAATAATAATAATTACAATTTAGGGATATGTACAAAGAAAAATATAAAATATAAAATGATTAAAGATTGCGTCAATAACTCAATATAAATACGTAGATCATAATCCGAAATTACTGTTAGAATTTGAACTCGTTTCGGGTGCTAGCTGTGTGACCGTCGTCTTCGTTCATCTTGTTAGGGTTTGCACTTTACAGATTCCCCAATTTCACTTCCATTCATTCACACTCTCAAGAGTCTCTTCACTCAGCTACAGACTGAAACAACAAGGTTCTGTTCCTTTTGTTTCCGTGTAAGACCCTTTTGCTTCTATAATCAATTTTCGATTTTCGCACTTTGACTTTCTCGTGCTGTTTTTGATAACCTTATCTGTCTCTGATTATTTTGCCTTCAAATTTGATGTTTGGCGGTTTAAGTTATAATATTTCATACAGGTTTTTTCTGTTTTTTAGTTTGATTTATATGTTTCTCGCAAAATGTTCAAAAATAAAATAAAATACAGTTTCGTTTTGCCTGGTTCTGAATGATATACCTTTGTGGAAATTTCCTGTTTCAGAATATTGATACGGTCTATGTTCGACTTATGCATCTCGGTTGCTTCAATTGGTATATAGTCCGTGTGTGATTTTACACTTAGAATCATAAAGAATTATACGTCGTTTTTAATCGCCATGTTTTATTTTCTTTGCCCCTTTTTAAATTGTGGCGTTTTTGTAGTGTATTTCACTATGCTTCTATGGACTGTATTGACTTCCTTGTGGTAACTGGTATGTGTAAATAGATGGCAAACATAACTCTAATGATTGAGAGCAATTGAACTAGTGTGTGTGTTTGGTTTTCTGTTGGGGATTGATAGAATTGATTCGAGTAAAACATCATTTTCGTCCTTGAAGTTGACAGCTTCCATCAATTTTGTCCCCAAACTTTCAAAATGATCAAAATTGTCCCACCTTGACCCAAGGACGAACTTGATGGACGTTAGCCAACTTCAGGGACAATTTTGATGATTTTGAAAGTTTAGGGACAAAATTGATGGAAACTATCAACTTTAGGGACGAAAATGATGTTTTACTCGAATCGATTCTAGACTGCCTGAGAAATGAAAATTTCTCGCTTTTGTCAGGCTGGAATCAATTTTGAGTGTGTACCAGAAATCCAAAATGGTTTTAGCTCCAAAATTATATGTAACTTTGTTTTTCCTTGTAACTATGGAGTCATGCCTTTCCCAAAAATAGTTATCTAGCTGCTGGTAGAGATGGTATAGGAGCTAATTGTTGTACGCTAGAAAGAAATAATGTTTTAAAGGTGTGCACAACAGGAATACTCTAGGTGCTCGTGTTTGCTAGGATTTCCATTATCTTTGCCATAAAAAGGGACAAGTAGATTACTTTATGAATTCATGCTGATTGAACTTGTGGCCTTGCTGGTGTGTGTTTGATGCCATCTATGTCTTATGTGTCCTGTGCAGAGTATTCCTTTGCTAATGTTTTGCAAAGTTCTGAGGTTTTTCAGCCTGTGTGTAAATTTCCAATACATATGGCATCATTCATATAACGTTCGTTAATCTTTTTACTTTTAATTTTGTACTTGAACAAAAATTGTATTTTCCTGATTGCAGCTCTTCTTGTGCTCAAGCTTGGCAAAATAGAAGTTCTTTAGTTGTAGCTGATATATTAATTTCTTTATTCAATGGCGGATGCTGAGAATGCCCTTCCACCATCAAAGAAGAGGGCTGCCGGAAGGGAGCTTACGCGGGATACTCCTCTTGATGACGATGAGGATGCTCCTGAGGTTGAGGCTGGAACTTTCAAGAAGGCCAGCGATGAAGTTCTGGCAACTAGAAGAATAGTCAAAGTTCGTCGCCAACAGACTAACTCTGTTCCTTCTTCAAACCCTTTTGCTGCCATACGCCTGGTTGCCCCTACTGAATCTAGTGCTAATCCTGGTGAAGCTACTGCTGAAGCACAATCAGCTGGTCAGAACCCCACTGCAGCTGAATCAAAAGGCAGTGATGGTGTAACCAAAAAGACTGAGAAAGCAAAAGATGAGGAAGGTAAGCAGCCAAAGAGTGAAACTAATGAGGTGGAGGAAAAATTTGTTGCAAATGAGGACGCAACAGAAGAAAGCAATGCAGGTAAGGAGGGTGTTGCAGAGGAGAAGAATAATGGTGACAAATCTGAGTTAGGTAATGATCAAAGTAAGGATGGCAAGCAAAGTGAAAATGGGGATAAGAAGGATGCTGCTGATAAAGAGAGTGGCATTGAGGCTGATAAAGAACAACGTAAGGATGATAATGACGCTGAGATTGATGATAAGAAAGGAAACACTGAAGACAATGATAAGAAAGCTGACACAGTTGAAAGTGAAGAGCCAGGTGCTGAAGGCAGCACTTTTAAGTCATTTCAACAGCTTTCAAGTAGTCAAAATGCCTTCACAGGTCTCGCCGGAACTACTTCCTTATTTTCCTCTGGATCTATGTCAAAGGATGGGTCGGATTCTATATTTGGACTGAAAAGTGACAAACCTTTTGGTCTCGGTTTATCCAACAATGAAAGTTCTGGTTTTGGGACATCAGGGTTGTCCGTTATTTCCAAGAGTGAAGGAAGTGGCTTAACACTAACAGAAGTTGTCGTTGAAACTGGCGAAGAAAACGAGAAAGTGGCTTTCAATGCAGATTCAGTATTGTTTGAATTTGTGGATGGAAGCTGGAAAGAACGAGGGAAGGGAGAACTGAAGGTCAATGTAACCAGTGGAACAGAAAAGGCCAGACTTCTCATGAGGGCTCGTGGAAACTACAGGTTGATCTTGAATGCGCTCCTTTACCCTGATATGAAGCTCACAAACATGGACAAGAAAGGAGTTACTTTTGCCTGCATCAATAGTGCCACTGAAGGGAAAGATGGTCTTTCAACATTTGCCTTGAAGTTCAAGGATGTGTCCATAGTGGAGGAGTTCAAAGCTGCTATTATGGCACATAAGGGTAAGGCATCCACTGTTTCCAATCCCTCTGAAAATTCTCCCAAGGCTGCTGTTTGATTATATGTCCCACAATGTTGCACCCCATACCCAATTTTCTCAGTCTTTTTATCCTGAGTTGTTCCTTTACAAAGAGGAAATTTGCTGTTTCAGAATCTGTCTTTTTTATGCTTTTTATGTGGTAGAGTCTTTTAAATCTGAGACTAGTTGTACTTTGAGCAAAAATCTCCTAAGAGATAAAGGAATCATTATAGATATCTATTAAGATATTTGTCACATCTTTGATTCTAATTAGCTGCATATTATTAAGATTCTTTAACTTCTTACTCTTTCAATGAATTGCCATTGACTGCTACTTTATTCATATACATGTGATGTGATTAAGGAGAAAGAAAATTTCATTTATGAAAAAAAAAAAAAAAAAAACTTTTCGATACTTGTAAGTTAGAAAAGATATATCATTTGATAGTAAACAAATGCATTATACATTTGAACTAGACAACAATGTGATTTTGAACTAACGAACAAAACATGGTTCTATCTTTTTAATCGAAGCCTATCAAAAACTAATATGATAACTGTTGCAACTTGAAGAATCTATCATGCCGCATATTTAATTTATACTAACCTAACATTTGTCTACAATACTAGCATAAATAAAAACAGAAAAACATTACAGTTATCTACGTACTTGCAAGTTCGCTTGAGGTTGGATGTGGTCGACCTTGTTTAGATGCAACAAATTTGCACATTCCATTTCACTATAAATCAAAATATCAATTGCATAAGATTTTTAGAGATAAAAAATGAATTTTTAGAGAGAGATAAAGTTAGAATTGTAAAGGAGTTAGTTTAAACTGACTTTTTTATATAGAACTCTCAAACAAATCGATTTAAATTGACTCCTTGACTCCTATTTTAAAAAAAATTATTTTTTTTATTATGCATAAAAAAAAGTAAAACGAGAGTTGATTTGAATCGAGTCTCTTTTAAAAGAAGATTAATTTTTTTAGAAACAACTTTGATTTTAGTTCATTTGAGTAACCTTTAATTTTAATATTTATTTTGGAAAATTTTCACATATTCATATCTCAGATGTCGGTCTCACAGGGCTAATCGCGACTTTTTTACTCTTTTGTCTCTGGGAAAAAACTAATTACGAAAATACCCCCAGTTCAAAACATAATATAGCAATGCCCCTGTTTTGACTGACGTGGACTCCGCGGCACGCGTGGACGTCCACGTCAGATTTCGCCAACCGCGTAGGCGAATCCATCCCACGTAGCCTATATATTCATCCCTCCCCCCCATTCTGCAGCGCTCTTCTCATTTTCTGAAATTTCACTCTCTCTCTAAAAATTTTCTCTCTCTAAAAAACCAGAGCTTCTGCTCTTGCTGCTTACCTGTCTCCGCTGCAACTTTAGTTGGGTTAGTACATCTATCCTATAAGCTTTAACTTATTAGTTTAATATTATTAGTTTTGTTAGCTTTAACTTATTACGCAAAATTTATTAGTTTAATTAATATTTTTGCTGCTTAATATAATATTGTTTGCTAATGTAATATTGTCTGCTGGCTGTTAATGTAATATTGTCTGCTAATATAATATTGTCTGCTGGCTGTTAATATGATATTGTCTGCTGGCTGTGTTAGTGACACTGTAATATAATTTGTATGTTGTTGCTGTTGTATATAATGTTGTTATTGCATGCATAAGGTGATGTTGTTGTGGTATGTGTGGATCGTTGTTGTTGTATATATATTGCTGTTGTTGATGTGATATGTGTAGATGGTTGCTGCACTCTATGTAAGGTGTTGTTGTTGTATGCGTAGGGTGCTGTTGTTGTGGTTTGTGTGGACGTGGGTTGTTGCTTTTGTATGTATAAATTGTTGCTGTTGTTTGTGGTATGTGTAGACTGTTGTTGTTGCATGTATAGATTTACTGAATAGATGGATTGTTGTTGTATATATGTTTGACGGGTAATGTCGTGTAAACAAAATTACAACATGGGAAAACCTCTTGTTGTGTTTGTTCATTCTAATGGGAGAATGTACGAGGGTGAACATGGGTTGATGTACGATGGACCTATGCCGAAGTCTGTCAAGATTAGAAGGGGCATGCGTATAGAAGAGTTGAAGGGAAAAATATCGTTGAAATTAAGGCTGGAACAGAATCAAGTTATATCAAAAATGGTTTTTCGGGTAATGAATGGGTCGGGTGCGAATGCTTTTTATTATGGTTGTGACATGGTTGATGATGATGACATTGACTGCATGGTAGATGTATTTGAAGCTGGTCCACAGGAGTTCATGGATCTTATTGTCGAAACAGATACAAGGGAAGGAGAGTCTAGCCATGTGCACGTTGATTGTGGTCCTTCAAATCAGATATGGACACAACAGTCAATTAGGTGTTCAGCCCCGATATTTGAAGAAGTGATCCCGTCCCAAGAACCTGCCGCCTGTCCTTCCCTAGTGGATGTCTATCGTAATATAGGAGAAGTGTTGTCTGAAACAGGTGGGGATAAAGAGGCGGCGGATGCTGATGCGGATGATGATGATGGTAATATGAGTATGCACTCGGTAGATGATGTTGATGCACATGTTACTCTACTTCAAGTTCCCCTGATTCGCTCGGTTCCTACCCCTGATCCTCCAATCGGTGTGTACGGTAGCAGTGTAGATCCAGCTAGTGCAAGTGCTGATGTTAGAGTATTTAAGCCTCCTTGTCCTCAGTTTTCAGAGATTAATTGGGAAGCTTTTGCTGGGCCGTCTCAGAGCTTCGGCGGCGCTGAGTATGATGCATGGAATTCTTACGGAGAACTAGTTGTTGGCTTGCAATTTCCAACAAAAGATGCGGTCAAATCAGCCTTAGATCTCTACTCCATCAAACGTCATCGAGATTATAAGATTGATCAATCAGATACACAGAGACTGACCGCTAAGTGTTCTCAGTTTGGGTCTTCCTGCAATTGGAAGGTCAGAGCAATTAACAGCAAAAGATGTAATCGGTGGAAGATCTCTCAGTATAGTGGGCCACATACCTGTGTAAACGTTGGCATGTCACAAGATCATAAGAAGCTGCGGTCTGTGTTGGTCTAGAAGTATATTCAAGACATGGTTAGAACACGGCCGGATGTTGAGATATGTCTGATACTTGAGAGGATCAAAAACATATTTGGATACAATTTGTCGTATCATAAGGCTTGGTTGGCGAAACAGCGAGCAAGCACGGAGATATTTGGTGGTTGGGAATAATCATACGAGAGGTTGCCTCGATGGTTAGAGGCCATGAAATGTTTTATGCCAGACACTATGGTCATTTTGGAAACCACCGACCATGTAGTGCATAACCGCGTTGATTCTTCGAAACGGCAGTTTGTTCGCTTGTTTTGGGCTTTCAAACCTTGTGTTCTTGGATTTCAGTTTTGCAAGCCATTTATCCAAGTTAATGGGACTCACTTGTACGGAAAATATAAGCAGAAACTGTTAATTGCAAAAACACAAGACGGTAACCGACGTCCATTGCCCCTAGCATTTGCTATTGTTGACGAGGAAACTAAAGAAGCATGGAGTTGGTTTTTAGCTTGTTTGCGTCAGCATGTCACGCAACAACAGGGGATATGTCTCATCTCTGATCGGCATAAGAGCATCATCATATCAGTGGCGAATGAGCACCTAGGATGGCAACCACCGCACGGATATCACGTGTACTGTCTGCGTCACATTGCCAGCAATTTTAATAGCAAATCCCACAACGTATCCCTAAAGAACTCTCTGTCGCGGCTAGGTAATGACCCTTTTCTTTTGCCTTGTCGTTTCGTAAATTGCTGAATCACATAGGTAATAAGATTGATCACTCTTCGCAGGCTGTGAACCTTGTCGGCCCAAATTTGATGCAAGGTTGGAAAACTTCACGGAATCAGAGGATATTGTCAACTGGATTAATCGGATTCCCAAAGAAAAGTGGAGTTTAGTGTATGACGATGGGGGCCGCAGGTTTGACCATATGACGACGAACCTGTCCGAGTGCATTAACGGAGTCTTAAAGGGGGCCAGACGTTTACTAATCGCAGCCCTTGTCCAAATGACTTATTTTAAATTGGTGGAATACTTCGTCACAAGAAGGGTCGAGGCCAAGAAGAAGGTTTACGAAGAGCATCAACAATATACGGATGCTTTTTATGCAATATGGGGACCAAACATTGACAAGGCAAGCTCCCACACAGTTACCCTGGTCAATAGGCAAGCATCAAAGTTTATTGTTGAAGAGGCATTCAATCCTCAAACACAAGAGATTGGGAAAAAATATACTTTGAGATTGGCCGACGGTTGGTGTGACTGTGGACTGTTCCAGGCATTGCGATTTCCTTGCTCCCATGCCCTGGCAGCATGCTCATCCAAGGCGATTGATCCCCACCAGTTCGTGCATCCTGTGTATAAGAGTGAGTCTGTTCTTCGAGCATATCAAGCTCTATGGGAGCCAATCAAGGATGAGCCATGGTGGCTACCGGCCCCTAATATGGTGTTGGTGCCTGACCCTGGCTTGCGCAGAGAAAAGGGGCGACCCAAGGCGAGTAGAATCCGAAATGAGATGGATTAGGTCGAGCAAGGACCATCACAACATTGCTCACGTTGCAGAGGGGTTGGGCACAACAGTCGACGCTGTAAAGCGCATTAGACAACGACGGTGGACCATCGAGATGACTTGTTTGTTTGTATTGCTGTTATGCTGTGTGATGACATATGGTGAGCTTTTATCCCTGTTGTTTAGGCACGGTTTGCCACAGTGCTTCTAAGCGGTGTTATCTGACGTTGTGTGTTGTGTTGTTTTTGTTGAGTAATAATTTGAAATTATTATGTTTGTCGACCACTGTGTTCAGCCTATTGTGTTTGTTTTGAGTACATTGTTTAACTTTTAATACACTAATGAGTATAATTGTGTTTATATATGTGCTGACGGATTGTTCGTGCACTCTTCGCAGGCTGTATTATGGCTTTCTCTGTTCAGCCAGGTCCACACGACCCTTCCGTGCTTCATCTGCAAGCGTATCATCTGTCAGAGCACATGTGGGGCGGAGCCGCTGATAGGGTGTTACGTGTACGAAGAGTGCACATCGCCAAACATGAGGATAAGCATAGAGATCCACCACAGTGCATCATCCCTTACTTGGAGCAGGCTGGGTTCATTGGAGTTGTTCACATGGGCTACTGCCCCATTAATCACCACCTGATCGTAGCGCTTGTCGAGAGATGGCGGCCTGAGACCCACACTTTCCATATGACTGTGGGGGAGTGTACGCTAACGTTGGAGGACGTCGGTGTCATCTCTAGGCTCCCCATTGAGGGACACGCTGTTATGGGCCGCTCACAGGACTCAGAGTTGGCCGATCATTGCGAGGAGCTGCTTGGAGCGCGACCCCCAGAGCGGACTGGGTACACGGGAGCACGGATCCGCCTGTCGTGGCTGTCAAACATACTTTCGCATGTCCCTGATGAGGACGCAGACCCTGATGTTGTCCTACAGTATGCACGCGCATACATACTGCATTTCATCGGGGGCACATTGTTCCCTGACCATTCAGGTTCGTGGGTGCACTCTATGTACCTCCCGTTGCTAGAGGACTTGGAGCAGGCTGGGACATACAGCTGGGAATCAGCTGCGCTGGCGTTCATGTATAGGGAGTTGTGTAAGGCGACTAACTACGATGCGCGTGACATAGGAGGTCCCTGCACCATCCTTCAGTTCTGGGCGTGGCATCGATTCCCTCGCCTTGCACCTGCCCTAGCTGACCATGACGACGAGGCAGTTTGGATGCGATACGATGCTGAGCGAGCACCTTTTCGCCCGCTTGGATTCAGGTAAGCTATAAGCATGTGTTTGGTTTTTCGTTCAGCTTTCCTACTTTAATGTGCATTACTCAATTACTTGATTAATTGTTTTGTATTTAAATTATCCCTCACAGGTGGCATGCACATAAGATTCTGGGGGACACACCACTCTATGTCCTCCATTATTATCGACGGTTCTTCGATAACTTGAGAAATGTCGAGGTAATTATGTATTTGTGCATATATATTATTCATACATAAGAGCATTGTGTTATACATACTAACTTTTGACGTTATTTTTAGGTTGTGTGGGAGCCATACACCACCGATATCGTAGGTCACCTCCCCGACTTCTGCAAGCCTGGGCACGCCAGTTGGCGAGCTATGGTCCCTCTGGTGTGCTTCTTTATCGTGGAGTGGCATCAGCCTGATCGGGTGATGTGCCAGTTTGGTATGGATCAGCCCATACCAAGCAGACCACATCAGCCCGATCACCTTCACAAGGCCACATTAGCTGGCCGGTCCGATCAGTACTGGCCAGATGTCATAGGCAGTACATCGGACTTTGGGATGATCGGGCCTCGAGGGTTGTCACCCAAGACCCCTTGCACGAGCTTCTCACCGCACGCTCGCAATATATGCACTGGTACATGATGATCACGAGACGGTGGATCAGTCGCGCTTCAGCGCCGCTAGGAGTCGTGGTAAGTGATTCGTCAATAAATTGATTTAAACTTTTATCTTAACCCATTACTGATCATTAATTGTGATTGGCATTACGTCAGGGTGACATTGCGGAGCAACAGCTGGCGTGGACTGCGGACCCTCATTCTCCAGCGTTCAGCATGGACAAGCTTCGATCATCAGCTGAGGCTATCCTGTCAGCCATCCGGGAGCACGACAGGATTGGCCTGGAGCAGTACACTCCTCCTTCTGCGACCCCCATTCCACCACCAGCTGAGGCCGACGACCAAGGCGACCGGCGGCCACGTCGCAGGAGGAGAGCTGGATTAGCTGATGGTCGACGACGTGCATCCCAGACTGAGTCCGCTGAGTCCATTCCACATGAGTCTGCGGAGCCACCTACTACACCAGCGGAGCCACCATCATCGTACCCTTATCCCCCGCCATCTTACCCTTACCCACCATCACACCCATACCCGTACCCACCACCATCGTTCCCTTACCCTCCACCATCGTCATACCCTTATCCACCACCACCACCACCATATCCTTACCCTTACCCATCACACCCACCATCACATTCTTATCCCTCATATCCTTTTTCGCAGCCCCCACATTATCCCTCACAGGCTGGCCCGTCTGGTGCAGCTCCTACACCGTCCCAGACAGATCCCCCTTCACGACAGTAGTTTATATCTGTTTATTGCTTATTTAGTTTATGACATTTTCAATCATGTTTTTTAATTTTATGTTGCACTAAAATTAGTTTATATCATGTTTTTTTAATTAGTTTATATCTATTTTTTATTTCAAATCATGTTAGATTATGATTCTTAGTACATATCAACGTTAGAATTCTCGCTCATCACAGGTCTCAGGGTTTAGACTACCACCATATCAACGCAAACGCAAAAAACTCAAACCACACCGTAAAACCTTAAACCATTATATTCATTGGCTAATAATAGCATCGGTGAGTAATGCAACAACATTAAACACTACTATATAATAAAAGAACATTATCTAATGTGTGATTGCCGGTAATTAAAATGAGGTAAGGGGCAGGATGGCAAGGGGTGGATTCGCCTACGCGGTTGACGAATCTGACGTGGATTCGCCAACCGCATAGGTGAATTTAGTTGGCCATAAATTCGCCAACCGCGTAGGCGAATCTGACGTGGATTCGCCAACCGCGTAGGTGAATCTGACGTGGACGTCCACGCGTGCCGCGGAGTCCACGTCAGCCAAAACAGGAGCATTACTGTATTATGTTTTGAACGGTGGGTATTTTCGAAATTATTTTTTTTCCAGGGACAAAAGAGTAAAAAAGTCGCTAATCACTAGCTTCCAAATCTCACTCATGAGGTTCCCAAAATAAATAAATAAGTAAATAAACAAATAAATAAATCAAAATCGAAATCGAAATCGAAATCGAAATCGAAGTCAGATAATTCTGTCCTATTTTCAAACGAGTCTTGGCTTTGCCCCCTTTAATTGATGACGACACACTAAAAAATCTCCCAAATCGTCGTCTAGGGTTTCAGAGGACGCAAGCCCTTCTGACTCGGATCCCGATTCTTTCACAATTAACCCTATTCTCCCCCTTCAATTTCGCGATTCAGGACTCTGATTCCCCTTGAGATTTCAATTTGGGGTTTCACTCATTTGTAAAGTCTCAACTTCTAGGGCTTTTCGCTGTTTTCAATTGGCTGCAAAAAAAGAAAAATTTGTGCATCGTGTTTCAGTTCTTAACCAATTTCCGGTGTTTGGGTGTAGATTGGTTCTTCGGCGCTGCAGAAAGTTTTTTTTTTTTCCTTATCTCGTTTAGTGTGTCGTGATTAGTTGGGATTTTGGTTCCTGTACCGGAGAAGTTTAGGTTTTTGGTTTTAGGGTTTATTGGGTGTTGCAATTGATGGCTACTGACGAGGTTGAGGAAGATGTTGAGTACGAGAGTGATCCAGAAGAGGCGAAGAGGTCATTGACAATGCGGAGGCGTGAGGCCAGTGATGACGAGGAAGGTGATACAGAGGCCACGGATAATAAGAGGGAGGAAGATCTTCGGGTTCATTCTGATGATTCAGATGGTGAAGGTGGTGTTGCTGAGTATGACAATGATGAGGAATTGGATGAAGAAGAAGAAGAAGAAGAATTGGAGGAAGAAGAAGAAGAGTTGGATGAAGAAGAGGTGTACGAGGAGAGGGGTGTGGAAGAAGAAGAAGGAGAAAGAGGAGAAGGAGGTGCTGAGGGTTCAGTGGTTGTGGTGAAGGAATCTGATGGTGATGTGAGGCCCCATTTGGAAGATTCTGGTGAGGTGAATTCAGAGGAGAAGAAGGAGAATGAACCATTTGCTGTGCCCACAGCTGGAGCATTTTACATGCACGATGACCGTTTCAGGGACAATGCCGGTGGCCGCCACAGGTTTGTTCGGTGTTGCTCTCTTAAATTGCATTGTACCAGTTGAAATTCTGAGCATACAGGTCTATTTACTTCATAGTTTGGGTTCAATGAAAGAATGACCTTTTTTTAGGACTAAAAGCATGTTGAATACTATCAATTATTGAACATAGATAACGTGGAAGTAAGAGAAAGAATAGACAGTAGCATTAAAAAGAAATTAATATGGAATTGTAGGTGTTTGAAATTTAAAGAAGTGTAAGTTTTTTGTAAATTTCTTTAAGAACAATTTTTCTAAAGCAGTTATAAATAGAAAAGAAAAAAACTAAGGATTAATACCCTATTTGATCTCTAAACTTTACACTCTTGCTTTAGTTGGTCCCTCAACTTAAAAAAGTCACATGTTAGTCTCTGGTTGCCCTAAACAATCTAAGTAGTCCTTGAACAATTTAACTATTTTCTCTTGGGACATGGAGTAGGGACTAACAAGCCCAACATTTGCAAAGTCTAAGGACTAACTTGTCACTTTTTTAAGTTGAGGCTTGAGGGACCAACTATAAAGTTTAGGGACCAAATAGGGTATTAACCCAAAAATTAATTATGAGGTGGGTTAAATAACTACCAATAGTGTGAGATAGTGGATAAGGCCAAAAAGGGGAAAC
Source organism: Nissolia schottii (assembly GCA_003254905.1). Taxonomy (NCBI): domain Eukaryota; kingdom Viridiplantae; phylum Streptophyta; class Magnoliopsida; order Fabales; family Fabaceae; genus Nissolia; species Nissolia schottii. The sequence continues at coordinate 284,006 of QANU01000323.1, forward strand.
ATGTTAAAATCAATGTGATTTTGCTGAACATGTTAAAATAAACTGAAACTCGGTCTGCATTCTTCAATACATGCGATGCCGTAGTTGAATTTTAGAGTTAGTCATAAAATACTTTATCGTATCTCTTTTTATACTCCCTTAGGCGGACACGAGGTGGAAGGAGACTGTGGGAGTCCAAAGATGACAGGAAATGGGGACATGATAAGTTTGAGGAGTTGACTTCGCAGGAAAGGCACTATCAAGAGGTGATTGTCTTTTTTAAATGCTGCATGGTTAAACTTTACTATGACTTTTGTTCTAATGCTCTCTGTATGAAATTTAGGGAAGGAGACCTTCCAAGGGTAATTATCGGGGCCATGCCAAAAATCGAGGCACTGATCGTGGAGGATATGTTCGAGGAAACAGGAAAGGATATGATGGTAACAGTGGCAATCAAAGATACAATGGTAACAGTAGTGATCAAAGTCAATTGCCTAAGGCTGTTGTGCGAGGGAGAGGACCCCGGCGATATGAACCATCCAATAAAAGAAATGGTCCATCATCCAAAGTGCAAAATAAACAGTAAGTATGGACTATGATTTGTAAAATTAGTTGGACACATGATACCTGCAGTGTCAAGACTTTCTGATAATTGTTCTATCTTTTTTTTTTTTTTTTTTCCTTTCAAGATCTGGGAAGCCTCTTGAGAAAACTTCAAATGGTAGTTCAGAACAGACTTCAGCACCCACTTCCAATTCACAACCTGACCTTGTGCCTGCTAAGAAACAAGTGATTGCTTCAAATTTGAATTATGCATCTCCTCCTTTTTACCCCTCAGGCTCTTCGAACAAGGAGATTAATCTGACACAAAAAAGGGATGTACAATCTGGCAGCACTAGTAGGAATGAGGGTTTTTCTGTACAACAGAACAATGCGTTGCTTCGGGGAAAGAATGTTGTGGATCCCACCAGCATGGACAAGCTGTATATTGATGGATCTATTGGTCCTTCTGTTGGAAAGCCTCTGAACAATGTGCATATGGCACTACCTGGATCTTCTGTGGTCAATGCTTCTCAATCTCCTCATCCCAGGGCTGCTGGGAGGGGTTTGCCAATCCCAGTACAGATGAATTATCAGCCTGCTACCTCATATAATCAAGTAAATAAAGTTTCTCCAACACAACTCCAGGCAAGTCAGAGAAGTTCTGCTCCAGGACTGTCTTCAGCTTCTGTGCAAGCTACTGCCCCACAGTTGGGCCATCAATCTGGTAGTGGGTCTCAATCGTCATCTCCCCCAAAAACTTCCACATCAATTAAATCATTTGATTCTGGTGAAATTGATGCAGCATCAGAATCAGGTAAGTCCAAAGTTGCATTGGTTGGGAAGGGAAGGGGAGGTTCCCAGGGTAGTGGAAGGGGCTCGGTCGTATATGGTGGGGCACAGGTAATGGGAGCTTCTGGAAATGTGGGTGCTGGTCATGGAGATCCAAACTTCCCTGCCTTCTTGCCAGGTTAGTTTCTATACTGCTAACTTTTGTGACTTTTGGATTCAAACTGGTTATTGCAACTTCTGATGTTGGAATGCAATTTTCTCATGCAAAGTAGTTGTAACATCACTACCCTGTGAAAGATCCGGTAGTTATGTAGTTTAATGTTACTGATGGATACTTTGGCCCTGAAGGCTTTGATTTATCAACCGCCCCTTGTTTTTCTTGTGTTTGTATTCAGAACTAGATTAAGTAGTATAATGCATTAACTTTTCTGAGCCTGTTAGTTTTTCTAATTTTTACGTGGAACAGTCATGCAATTTGGGGGGCAGCATCCTGGTGGTATGGGAGTTCCAGCTGTTGGCATGGCATTCCCTGGATATGTTGGTCAGCCTCACGGTGGTATAGGAAACTCTGAAATGACGTGGTATGGATACAAACTTCTGAATTTCATTCAGAGTTAAATAATGTTTTTGAGTCTTTGTCATGGTGGCAATCTCCCTCTATCTCTCTCTTGCACACATTTTCTCTATGAATAGTCTATCTGTCTGTCTGTTTGTATGTATGTATGTATATGTATAATGTATATGTCACAAATCATGAGAACCAATTTTTTTTCAACAATGTCTCATTTGTTGTTTAATGAGTACTCCATTTTTTAAAAGAAAATCTGTGGCAGTTCCCTTTGTATTTGAACTAGTAATAATTGCGTTCTTCTAGTAATAATTGCTTTCTTCTCTGGTTCAGGCTACCAGTCTTGGCTGGTGCTGCGGGAGCTTTAGGGGCTAGGTATTGTTCACCATACCTTGCCATTGATGGTGCTTACCCTCGACAATCAGGACAGGCCTCTGCAATGGGTAATTCAAGGTTGGTGGAATGTATTTGATTTGATTGTATGTTATTTACCAGCACTTGCTCTTCAATGTTGATATAGCCTATTACTAGTCTCTTGATTCTTTTTCTGTTATGGAACCATTGCAGCAAGGAAAATAATAAAGCCAATAATAATGAATTGAAGCCACCACAGAGATCTGGTAAAACATTGATATTACTTTTTTTAGACATTGTTTACCTGTTGCCATTGGTTACTAACAACATCATTTGGGATTATCTGTCTGTAGAGGTTTTAAGTGAGGAGGTTGGACAACGGCAGAATAAGCCCCGAAGGTAAGTTGGATTGGAAAACCATCATTTTGTAGTTTAACTTTTTATTTTGATTGTGGTTAAGAATTGTACTACACTACTACTGCTTCTTCTATGATCATTTTCTTTGGTTTCTAGGGTTGTTTGTTGGGAAGTTGTGAATGCACATCTTGTTCATTATTGACGCAATTGTGTATTAGGTATATAATTTCACAATGAATGTTGGTTTTGCGCAGATATTCAGAGATGGATTTTGGTCAGTGAAGTATTATGATAGATATCCAGCTTGTTTGAAATAAGCAGAAAAAGGTTTGTTATTACCTAATTATATTTTCTCTGTTTTTCTATAATAGTTGTAATAATCTGAGTTTTGGTAATGTTGTTTTGCAGGCCTTCCCTCTAGCCCTTTGTTCTCCGGATTTTGATCTGGAGCACTTTGGGCCGCAATAAGTTTCAAGGTTTCTTAGGTAATCTACTGAACTTGTATTCTTCTTGAGATTTTTTGCAAGTTATTGTCCGTTTGTGAGGTGTCCTCCCAAATTTGATTATTGGATTACACCAATGGCATTTGAAAAATCTTCTTTGCTTTTTTTGTTTTGCCCCATCTTGCTCTTGGTTTTTGAAATAAATAAAACATATGGGAATAGGCGTTGCCTGTTGAAACGCACTTTTAGGTTTGCCTCCACTTTTTTCGTGCTGAAATTTATGAGGGTTTTTACCTTGGACTCATACATCTATTTCTTTTTTCTCCACCTCTCTTTCTTGCAGTTTTATAACGCCTGCTCATGCTGTTCGCATTTCTGAAGTTATTGCGGCTTGACGGGTGGTAGTTTCTTGTTTAATTGTGTGGTAAGAGTTATCTTGAGCATAGTTAGTTGGGGTACCCTTATAATTGGTCTAGGAATAAGAAAAACTACTTCACACTAAGAAAAACTTGAATAATTTCTATGCACTGGTTGTATAAAACCACTTTACACTCAATTAATAGTCCAATAGTACAAATTTAGGAAACTGCCAAATCATGACAAGTAGTTATCATAATGGATGGTTACTCCCTCAATTCCTTTTTATCTGTCACTTTGGGTATGCACTTGTATTAAGAAATTTAAAATTAAGAGTGCAGAATGATTTCCAGAGCAATTTTACTAGATTAACCTTATTTAATTTTTATACTCTTAACTACTATGCTGACTACATTCTCCAATGAAGCTTAATTAGGGGCCAAATTGGATATTTAGTAATAAATGTTGCATAGAAAAGTGAGTGACAAATATTTTGGACCAAATCTTTTTGCCTAAGTGACAGATAAAAAGCAACAGAGGGAGTAACCATCCATTATGATAACTACTTGTCATGATTTATCTCTTTCGTAAATTTCAATTGGCTGACAGCATATCAGTGCATTGAAATTAGTCTTTATTTAATCAGTACCATTAGAGTTGATCACTTGATCTAAAAAAGAACTGACATTTGTTGGCTCCTTTCCAGGTTTTTCTTGCGGTTTGGTTGTGTAGCAAAAGCTTGCGAGAAACATAGTCAGGCTTCTCTAGAACTATCGATATAGAAGGGAAAAAAAAAAAAAAATGCCACGAGTATTGTGCTGCTGCTGTGATTGCATCATGGAGTTCAATATGTTATCTCATGTAAATTGGTTGCTCAAGATGGATTTTAATTTGTGTTTCAAGTTCAATTTTTAACTGAATGGTTTTGTTTCTAAGTTTTCTTTCTCCTACTATTATCATTATTATTATTATGACTTGAGAGACCACAGTTTGGTAGCTACAGACTACAGTTATCTTGTATTATCAGAATGAATAAAATATTATTATTGTTACTAATGGATTGCTGTTGTTATGACTTGAGACGCAATGCTGCTCCATGCAGATGAATGCTTTGTATTATTTGGTTCTGTTGCCTATCTTAGTGTGATTTTGTCAAACATGTTCAAATGAGTTAAACTTCAATTAATTACTCTTCAGATTGTGTGGAAGTGTTAGTATATAGTGAAATCCAGACATGATTGTTTTTTGTCCTCATTTGATAATTGAGACTTTGTGCTGACACACATTCATTTGTCATTGGATGAGATTTCCTTGAAATGTGGATTCCATTGAAAACTCATAATTTTCTTGCTATGGTGTTGTTGGATGTTTGTTGGCACAATGTTTCATATCAAAATGATCATAAATAACACAATTCTATTCGTAGTGGTTATTTTTGAAAGCAGCTTTTGATGAGCTTGTAGATCACATTCTAATTGACAAGATGAATAATACAAGATTATTTTGTGTGTATGATGTGTACGGAGTCAGACAATTTTAGACACCATGAAATGATGCAACTGCTGCAATAACGATAGAAGTTAGTGTTACAAGATTGGTTGGTTTTGAATGAAATTATAGTTTGCGAGTTTTTTTGGGACGAAGTTAGGTATTAAATTCATAGTTTTCTTGTAGAGTTGTATAAACAAAAAGGAGTATCTACGTTGATTCCTCTACAGTAATTGAGATTTAAGGGTAAAAGCACTAGCGTCTAAACCATTATTGTGTTTAGTTGAGCTAACCATAGAAATAATTTCACCAACACTTTGCGAGCTGGTAGGTGGTGGAAAGTAAATTGTTACTACACTACTCTCTGACAAAAATACAACATAGAATTGGACAAAGACGTTTTGCTAATTTTTAATTTTATTTTGTTCAATTGTTAAACTAGGTTCAGGCTTAAATGTTCAAGCCTATATTTGGTGCATGATGCACCAAGTAAAATAAAAAAAAATGGGTCTACAATAATTACCAAGGCCATATTAGTAATTCAACCAAACTCATCTCCACACTTTTCTCTCACTTCTCCCTCCACCTTCTCTGGTTCTCACCTCCCTAAACCACCACTAACACCTAAAGCTCATGTCCAGATCCGAAATCCTCCGATGTCATGGCCGTTGTTGCCGCTCAACATGACGCTTCGGAGTCACGATGCCATTGAAATCGGCGAGGTGAAGGTGAGGTAGATTTAGAGGCCGCAACGGTAGAAGTCGAGGTCGCCCACAGCAGAGGTTCTACAGATCCGGGCGATTTTTTATCTGCGCCAAAGGTTAGGGCCACAACACCAACCACACCCAACCCATTGCACCAAACGCGCACGAACCCACACCACCATGGTCATTGCTCCTTCAACCTTCGAACCCTCCCACGCGTTGCCTAGCTGCACCTGCCTTGCAAGACATTGTTCTCTGCCATAAATGATGGGGTCTTTTGCTACTACTGCATGTACTAGAGAAAGAAACCTCATTTTCCCCTTTGTTGATGTTGATTTTGTAGGATAAAACTATAAAGTTCATATCTTTCTATAAATTTTCATTATTTTTTTCCCTTTGTTAGTCTTACAAATTTCACCAAAATATTTGATTTTTGTGGGTTGTTGTGGTTGGTTGGGGGAGGGGTTGTTTTTTTTCTTTTACAGGAGGAGGTTGGGGAGGACTTTAGGAGCTAGCAGTGGCGCGTTGCCACGGTATAGAAGGGGTTGTTTTTTTTAATTTCTTTTATTTTGTGGCGGAACGGGTGGTGGCAGGAGGACGTTGGGGCAGGGGTTGTTTGAGAGATACCATGGATGAGGACAAATTTAAAAGAGTTTAGCCACGTTTCAAAAGTGCAACAAATATAAATGGATCATCGTACACTTGGTGCATCACAAAATGAAAGTTTAGGGTGCATCTAAACCTTATCCGTTAAACTATATACGGATAATAGAAATTTTTAAATAAGTTATAAGCTTCGAGCTTATATGAGGTTGAATAGAATCAAACACCCATACCATTTACTTCATCCCCTTCTCCATGCCAAGGTTTAAAATATGTAAATGGAGTCATATTATTTTTAATTATGTTATAAATTAATACTTTTGGCAGAAGCTTTCGATTATTGATGGGTAATTAATAATATTATATTATTTAAAATATAATTAGAAAATAAAAAAAAAATTCCTTCGTAGCAACTTGCATAGCATGAAATAATAAAACTAATAACATTGAAATTAAAGGAAAAAAAAATTATAATAACCTAGACCATGACGCATCCCAGCTTGTCTGTGCACGAAAGCTGTTAGAGGGCCCCACATATATAGCTAACTCAATAATTAATGCCTTGCTTCGGACAAAAGGAAGACAACGATATTCGTTGACCAACCAACCGCTAACACGTGCTCCTCACGTGCATCCCCTCCCTCCTTTCGCGCTTTTCTTCTTCTTCCACTCATCTGTTTGTTCAACACACTCTTGCAAGTGATCAAAGAATCATCACTGACCCCTCAAAAAGTCAAAATCACTCCTGTTCCTTGCACAATCACCACCAACAAATCCATTTTGTAATGCATGCTCTTTTAACCCCAATCTCTTGTTTCTTTCTTAATAAAAAATATACCTTTTTTTTTCTTCCTTTCTTTATTTCAATGCTCTTTCTTTTTTCATTGATAGAGTTAATTTCTTACACATGTTAGGATAGAAGAAGCAATGTTGCTGAGAGGAATTACACCAAAAAGGGAACAAATTTTCATGTGGGTGTGTTCCATTTCCAAGCTTCTTTGATGGAGGATTTCAACAACAACAACATTGGAGAATTTCAAGCAAATTCAATTGGTAAAAAAATTTCATCTACTTTGAAATCTATGTTATCTGGAAGATCAACACCACAGAACTCTCCTTCGTTTCGGCGATTGCATTCTAGCTCAACACCAAGAAGAGAAATCAGCAAGGGTAGTAGTATTGTTGGTTTTGGTGGTGGTGGCGGCGGCAGCGGCGGCGCGCAATGGTTTCGGGGGAACCGGTTACTCTTTTGGCTGTTTCTGATTACCCTTTGGGCATACCTTGGTTTCTTTGTTCAGTCAAAGTGGGCCCATGGTGATAAGGCAGAGGAATTCTCAGGGTTTGGAGGAAGCAGGGCAACAGACTCTGGTTCAAAACAGATTCTTCGGCATCAAGATTCGGTTTCTGGCGAGAGGGTTGTGATATCGGATGTCGAGAATGGGATAGTTGGGAATGATTTTGGGTTGGGGTTTGGTGAAAGTACAATGCATGTGTCTTTGGCCAGGAAAGAAAATGGTTTTCGATTTCAGTATCCAAAAGCTAGCTCAAGGAAGAGGATCAGACGGCGCGGTAAGAGGAAGCGAAGGCCGAGAGGTGAGGGAATCGGTATGGAGCCAGAGATTCCTAGGGCTAATAGTACCTTTGGATTCCTTGTTGGTCCATTTGGTTCAATTGAGGATAGGATTCTGCAATGGAGCCATGAGGAGCATGGTTTCGGACACTGCGATGGCCAGGGGGAATTCGCACGCATTGTTCGGTTGAGGAGATTTGTACTGATTTTCCATGAGCTCTCTATGACTGGAGCTCCTCTGTCAATGATGGAGTTGGCAACAGAGCTTTCGAGCTGCGGGGCCGGTGTTTCGGCTGTGGTGCTTAGCAAGAAGGGTGGTTTGATGGAAGAGCTCACCAGGAGGCGAATCAATGTGGTTGAAGACAAGGCAGATCTCAGCTTCAGAGCCGCTATGAAGGCTGATCTAGTCGTTGCTGGATCGGCTGTCTGTGCGTCGTGGATCGGTATGAACAGATCGGTAAAGTTTCCTTGTGCTGTAAGTTTTATTATAGTTCTTAGAATTAGGATCCTCTAAAGTGAGAAAGTGAATGGTCATGAACGCTTGGATCAATATATTGCATTCTGTGTGGGTCCCATCAAATGATTCGAGGACGGATAATCTCTCACTTTCTCACGTTAAAAAGGATTTCACTTTAGAGGATCAATGAAGAACTAGCATTAATTTCTAGTTCCTAATTATTGTTACTTAAACATTACACAGGTTCTGCATAGGAATGATTAGAAACTTGAATGATAGGCTTATGAGGACCTCACTTTTCTGCATACTTAATTGCAACAATGTCAGAGAGTTAATTTCTTATCTTGTTACTAAAATTATTGGTTTAGGGCTTTAATTTCATATATCATATCATGCAGTGTACTTAAAACTGATGTCAACTTCAAAATGTGCCTTTCTCTTGTATTTGATAGAAAAAAGTCTAAAGATTATAGCCTTTGAGGTATGCTTATAACTTAATTCTCAGATCTTCTACCATTATGAAGTCGAAAATTTGATATATATCATGTCGTATTTTATGAGTACTAGTCACCAAGAGTTTGCCATTATGCATGTACTAATTGAACACCATTGTCTTGCATGTTTCTAGAACAATATATTGATCATTTTCCGGCTGGTGCGAGTCGAGTTGTTTGGTGGATTATGGAAAACCGGCGAGAGTACTTCGACCGATCCAAGGCGGTCTTGCATAGAGTGAAGACATTGCTTTTTCTCTCAGAATCGCAATCTAAGCAATGGCAGAAATGGTGTGAAGAAGAAAGCCTAAAACTGAGATCACAGCCTGCACTTATTCCATTGTCTGTCAATGAGGAACTCGCTTTTGTAGCCGAATTTCCCTCCACACTTAGTACTCCATCGTCCTTTGGCGCCAAGAAAATGGCCGAGAAGCGGAAGTTATTGCGAGATTCAGTCCGAAGGGAAATGGGATTGACTGATAATGACATGCTTGTGATATCTCTGAGTAGCATCAACCCTGGCAAAGGACAGTTATTGCTTCTTAAATCGGCGAGCTCAATAGCAGAGGAACACAAACCGTTGCAAGATGATAAGGAAAAGAGAAGTTCATCTTCTGATATAGGAGACTACCTATCTTCCCTGGATAGAAGGAATCATATCAGAAAGTTGTTGCTAATGCTGAAGGATGGCACCGTAGAATCGAATGATATCTCAATCAATTCTTTGAACAGGTTAGATGATGTTACATATATAATTGTGTTAGTTAATGATTATTTTGAGACAGTTAATAATAAGAAACTTTACATTGTCAGTGTACAACAATTAAATTCACAAGTCACAAAGAGTTTAATTAGTTATAATAAATGTGATTCGGTACTAGTTAGTTACTCTCTGATTTGGTATATTAGTGAGTCACATAAATGGCTTAATCAATCTACTCACCTTTCATCAATAGTAAAATTTTCAACACGTGAATCCAAAAATTATAATATGGCTGTGTAATATCTTTGGTTTATACATTTCACTAATGATATATATACTTTATTGTACACAGAAGAATGGAAGTTTTGTCACACAGCAATGGAACAAAGGAACAATCTCTCAAGGTTCTAATTGGTTCTGTTGGATCTAAGAGTAACAAGGTGGAGTATGTTAAGGCTATTCGACATTTCTTAGCACAACATTCAAACTTGTCGAAGTCGGTTATGTGGACTCCGGCCACAACACGTGTCGCGGCACTTTACTCAGCTGCAGATGTTTATGTCATAAACTCTCAGGTAAATAATGCTCAAATTGTTTACTAAGTGGTGTACTATAATTTCCTAGTACGAACGGAAATCTTTTAGGGCCTTTTTGGTAACTTTCTCTGTTTCATTCACAAAATCCTAAAATCAGGAGGAAATAAAATGTAAACAATGCGACAACTTTGTAATTAAACTTGAAAACAGAAAATGATAGTTTAAGGTATCTGTATTTCAACCTAACCTATTCAATTTTCATTATTACCAGTAAAATATAAGATTAGTGCATATTGTAAATCAAAGAAATTGTTGTGACTAGCAAGGAGTTCTGTTTTCTGTTTTCTGTTCTGGTTTTCATTCAATCTGCAAAGGAAAAAATGCATTGCATTTAGTAACTAGGATAGAATTGCTAGAGTCATTGCTAATATGCACAATGGTGAACAGGGATTGGGAGAAACATTCGGACGGGTGACCATAGAAGCGATGGCGTTTGGACTTCCGGTACGACCAACAACTTGTTTTTTTTTCCATGGTTTATCTTAGCTTTTGCTTCTTTCTACTATTCAGCGAAACCGTGAAAGTAACCGATCATCTTTTAAGGTTTTAGGAAAATGTCAGTATCGGCTCAAGTTCACAGAGAATCCTACACATGACAATACATTAACTAGTAGTTTTATAATATGGATTATTTATAACTTTAAGTCATGTTTGAATGGTTCATATGTTATTGTGTGTAGGGCTCACCGTGAAACTTACGCTATAGTAACATTGGTTTGTGTCTCTATTTGAATGTTGACAATTCTATTCCATGTAATCTTATGGAGTATAGGTGCTTGGAACAAATGCTGGGGGAACCCAAGAGATTGTAGAGCACAATGTGACCGGTCTTCTTCATCCCATCGGTCGTGAAGGGATTCGTGTCCTCGCTCGGAATCTCCGGTTTTTGCTCGAAAGCCGATTGGCGAGGGAGCGAATGGGGAGAAATGGAAGGAGGAAGGTGGAGAGCATGTACTTGAAGCACCACATGTATAACAAATTTGTAGAGGTTCTTGTGAGGTGCTTGAGAAGCAAATAATTGCTTGGCGCTTGCAATACCGTCATTCTTTTATTCAATTCTCGTAAATGTAGTGAATTCTTTTTCTACCGAAAATGTTAGCGTCCGTTTAGAATTAGTTTTCATTTCTGTTTTCAATATTTTTACTGTTTTTTTTTTAAGATCTTGTAAATGAAGACGTGAAAACAATAAACAGAAATGAAAACCAAAATCGAACCAACCATAAGGAAAATCAACTGTGCTCAATTCCGCCCCTTTAAAACACGAGACTAACATCCATGTTAGTTGGTTTCTAAAAAAATTCATAATATTCCACTAAATCACAATTACTTGTAAAAACTGTCCAATTTTTTGTCTTTCTAAAATACATTGGTTTCTACTCTCTCTGTTCCGTACTCATTTTCTTTTCTCTTTTTTTTTTTTAGTGTTTCAAAATATCTGCTCATTTATAATATTTATATGTAATTATTTTTTTCCCATTCATACCCTTAGGTACTGTGAAGCATTTGTTAGTACGGTAGATGTGAAGAGAGTAATAATTGTATTAAAAATAAAATTTTGTCTTTCTATGTAGAGATAATTTTGTCAATTCATACTACTTTATACATTTACCAAGATGTTTTAAAATATTTGATCTTATGATATGCGTCACTTCTCTATGAAGGAAAAGTAAGATTACTTATCAATTTCCATATTATAATATTAATTAAGATGTAATTATCCTTGATTCTTCCAAAGTGAGAATTTTGTCATGAAGGTACAAGAAGCTCAATTTTTGACGAACGTGTCATTGTAACTTCTAGACATGGCTAGAATTAATCTTAGAAAGTGTTGCATTATTAGTAATGAGCCTCCTCTAGAAAGGCAAGCCTTACTAATTAAGTGCTGCTACCAAACCAAAATGCCATTCATTTTGAAAAGGCTCATACTTCTTTTGGAACGACTTAATAGGTAGGTTTATGTGAAGCATTATTTATATTCCAGATTGCTCTAGACTTCAGATTACTTGAGTTTGGAAAAAGATTCATGTACATAGCAATATAGTTGAAACTTGTTAATAATAAAATTAAGAGTAAATATCTTTCTAGTTTAATATTTTGAAATTGACGTTAATTTGGTAAAAAAAATTGATATCAATTTAATTGTAACAGTTTAAATTTTGACATTAATGTAGTCCAACACTAATTATTTGAAAAAAAATTGATATCTAAAATGTCAATATAATATTAAATTAATGTCAAATTATAAATTATTAAAATTGAATTTACGTCAAAAAAAAATATTGGACTAATTTATGTCAAATTCAAATTGTAAGGACAAGATTAATGTCAAAATTCCTTTTATAACCAAATTGATATCAAGTTCAAAATGTCATCAAAAGAGAAGGGGAACATAAAAAAATATATATCTAATTACAGCATTAAAAAAAAAAAACAAAAGAAGGGGAGAAGTGGAGAAAAGTAAAAAATTGAAAATCAATCAAAATCAAAATAAGCCGGTTTTGTTTGGTTCTTATTTTATGAAAACCAATCGATTCGATATGATTTAAATTTTCAAAACCGAACTATTAATATAATATATATATATATATATATATAAGTAATTCATATATAATATTTTAATTTTTATTTAATAGTATGACTTTTGAAAAATAATTTAAATTTATAATTATATAATTTTATAAAAATACTAATAATTAATCTAATTTAATGAACAGAATAGATAATTTGTATATTCTATAAACATTTCAATAAAAAAAATAATAAATCCATCCAAAACAAAATCAAAAATTGAAGTAATCCGAACTGATTTTAATTGGTTTTATTTAGTTCATTTATCCAATAATAATCAAATCAAACTGAATATAATAAAATAAAATTTAGGTTGTTTGGCATATGCCTCATGGAGGAAATACCTTTTTCTTATTAAATTTATTTAATTTTGGAAACTTTTAAAATTAAATTCATCAAATTTTATCATCATCTTATGTTCTATATAATGTTGATAAACTTCATTAGTTAAACTATTGAAAGAAACTTGTAAGAGATTTAAATATTTGTGAGCTATTTAAGTTTATGATGCATTTTTTTTTCAAAAATTGTATTAAAAAATATTAATTTATTATATTAGATCATATAACACATCGAATATGACATATTCAATGACAAAATTTGATGAATTTAAATCTCAAAATTATCAAAAATAAATAAATAATAGAAGAAGTTATTTAGCACGTAAGACATGTGAAAGACCACCTCTATGTACATTAACCCAAATAGGGAAAAGTAAGAAAACTAGGAAAAGTGGTTTGGCTCCACCACTTCTATGGACAATGAATGATCGGAAGAAAAAGAGATGAAAGAAGACAGATTTTCGCACATTCTGTGGAAACTGTGCAAGCCCAATTCTATGGCACTTTTGGGCTGGAATTTTTGCATGTTATTTTAAATTTCCATATTTTTAATATTGATTAAGATGTCTTTGTCCTTGATGGTTCCATAGTGAGAATTTTGTCATGAAGGTTACATGATGTGTCATTGTAACTTGTAGACATGGCTAGAATACTTGGATTCCCTTGGCAACGAGTTATGACAAGGAACTTCAAGTTGTGTGAAATTGTTGCATTATTAGTATTGAGTCTCCTCTGAAGGAAGCACCATACCAAGCCAAAATTCCATTCATTTTGAAAAGGTCGTACTTCTAATGAAATAACTTAATAGGCACGTTACGTGGGAGGCATCATTTGATACCATATGCTCTAAGGATGCGCATTTTGTACCAAAGATAACACAGACACAGAGACAAAAGTAAAAAAAAAAATAAAATTATTCTTTTAAATCCCAATTAAATCATCAACTTTACTAAAGTATAAAAATTTTATTTTGTTGTTTTTGTGTCTCTATCCTCCTCTAATGTCCCTTATATTAGAAAGGAGCCTAAATTTCAGGTTATTTGAGTTTGAAAAAGAATCTTATAAATAGTAATATAGTTTAAACTTGCTAATAAAGTTAAAGGCATCAAAACGAAAAGGGGGAGAGGAATATAAAAATGGTGAAGCAAAGTGCCGTTTTGTGTGGCTTGGGAAGTAACCCAAAATAGGGAAAAGCAAGAAAAGTAGGAAAAGTGATTTGGCTCCACTTCCTCGAGTGAAACCCCAAATAAGTGATTGGAGGAAGAAAATCAAAAAAGAATCCCAAAGACATTGCCAAATATTTGTTTGTATAACTAATCTAAGCAAATCGGCAAAAGAAAACAAAAATTCTCGTTCTCATTTTTTTTACGTAAACAAAGCAACTGTATATTATATGTTATATAATATATATAATCATTAATCATCACGTTCATGTGGGAAAAAAAAAAAAACAAAAAGCAAAATTCTCCTAAATCTCCAAAACGCAACCTGTTTGAACATGTCCCCTAAACTTTTCTGGGGTCTCCAATTTTCGCCAATTGCAACTCTTCACATCAAACACGAAGCACTCATGCGCCTCACCGTGGCCGTTCGATCCAATCACCACCACAGATCCATCCAACGCTCCAACGAACGCCACGTTGCGCACGTCACCTGGCACCCTCCCCATCTTCTGCCACGTGCCCCCCTGCGTCGCTAATATCTCCTCGCCGCGGCACATGTAAATCTTCCCGTCAACATCGCCACCGTCCGCTAGATTCCTCGGACACGTGGCACAATCCAGAAACTCCTTCACCGTGCCCCACCGCCACGTAGCAAAGTCGAATTCCTCCGCGCTCCTCTCGAACATCCCCTGGGCTTCCGTCCGGTAGCCGCCAACGACCGCAAGGCGCCCGCACTGGAACGCTGCGGCGCACTCATCTCGCTCCGCCGCCATGTCCGGCAGCTGGAGCCACTCGTCCGCCGAGACGTCGTACGCTAGCGCCGAGCGCAGCGCGTTCTTCTCGTCGTCGTGGCCACCAGCCACGAAAACCATGCGCCGCGAGTCCGATGCGCACCCGAAGAACGTGCGGGGCCCACAAGGCATGTGAGCGCCGCGTCGCCACTTCGCCGAAACGAAGTCGTAAAAAAGAACCGAATCGGTAGCCTTCCACGTATTCGGGTCCAACCCGCCCAATAGAACAAGCTCAGATCCGACGCTAGTGACCCGACAGAACATGGGCAACCCTGATTCGTACCCGGGAGGTGGCGGCAACTCAGTCCAGTTACCGGTAACCGGTTCGAACGCGCTGAGCCGGTAAACCGGATTAGTTAATCGCTTTGCTGAACCGGAACCTGAATCGGGTTTATTATCCGGGTCGACCCGTGCTTGAACCATCACGAGGAGCTTCTGCGAGTTACCGGTGGTCCGCCGTCGAAGGTGAAACTCCGGCGACTCAACCTCCGCCTTCCAATCCTTGCACACCGATGCCACCGTCGGGAATTGCTGGTACGGAACCCGAATCAAACAGTCTCGGGCTAAATCTTCGGGTAAACCCGAAATAATCTCCATAGTAGGGAAAATGAAACACAAACGTGGGAATCAACGATGTTGGTTTTTGTTTTCTATGAATTAGCAAATACCCATTAACAGAAATCGCATAAAGAGAAGATCTTGAGGTTCAAGTTTGAAACTTGGTTGAAGAAATGAAGAGGGCCTTTTTTGTGTTTGTGTGCAGTTTGAATGATGAGAAGAGAAAAATAGGGGTTATTGATTTGTGAAGTGAAAAGGAATGTGTTTCGAGGTTTTTGGCTTTTTGGGTTTGTGTGGAAAGATGGTGTGAGAGATAGGGTTAGAGAGTGGAGGCTTTGGGGTTTTATAGATGGGGAAGCACATGGGCATGGTGTGTGTTTATTGATAAGGGTTTTTTTTTTTTTCTTTTTCTTTTTTATTTTTGCTACAGTACTTGTATATTGATAAGCTTTGAGTGCAAAAGCAAAGAGGTGTTCTAGAAGGTTTTTGAGGACCAAGACAAACATGTTTGGAAAGAGACAACTAAGGAGGAGAGATAATTACTAACAATTGTGGAGAGTTATGTGAATGGTCTATATCCCATGCTAGCTGTTGCTTTTTTAGTTATTTGGATCTGGATTTATTAATATGTGTAGATATTAGTTGATTAGTTGATTCTTCTATGTAGTACATGATTTAATTATTCTTTCTTTTTTCTTTTTTTACTTTCGTTTGCATTGCAATAATTGATGTTTCCAATCAATTTTGCTCTTCGCCTTCACTGTTTCGCCTCTAGATTTATGAGATGAGGAATCTTGTTTGAAGACTGTCACTTTCTGGATGAACTAATTTTAATCAAAGAAAAGATGCTTTCACATGAATTTTTTTTTATATGATTTTATCTCATGTGATCTTTCATTTTTTTTATGTCTTATATTTGTTCTTAATTAAAAGTAAATACTCGCACAAAATAAGGTCATATAAAAAATACGTTTGAAAGAATTCATTCCCTTTTAATTTTTGGGTGATGACCGTTGGAGTAAGAAAATAATATTCGCAAAAATTTTACATATACACCAATGGTATTTAATAATTGATTAAATTAGCTTGGTAATTGAATTATTTATTTGTAACTTCCTATTTCAATTTAACTGTTCACTTTTATATTAGGGTGTCACAATATTTTTTTTAACTCGCATCTTAAGGTAGGATTATTTTTCTTTCCTAATAATGTACTCTATATTAGTCACTGCATGTATTTCTAGAAAATAAAATATTATAGTATTAAATGCATTTATAATTAAGATAATTTCATCAATTAAAAAATATTGTTAATCCTAAATTGACAGTTAAATTGAAACTAATGAAATATACTTCTTAAGATATTTAAAAGTGATTGAATAATGAATTTATTTTAACTCATTATCATTTAAAAAAATATTATATTGTAATTCAATTTATATTCAAATCAATATAAATTGCCTGAATCTAGACTCATACACTTATTAATAGATTCAAGAATTTAAGACACATGACAAAAAGTAAAGTTTGTATACTAATTAACTTAAGGATTTAACAATCATGATTACATAGCTTAATAAATGATTTCTTACGTAACTAGAGACGATAACTGATCATCAATAACAATCATATACATTTGAAACTAATTAGAAACCCAACAACAAACCTAAGGGTTAGCCTGCCTATATACTTAAAAGCTATGATGATGAAGAGAATGAGATACATCCATTTTTTTTTTCGTGTTATTAAGATTGACTTATCCTTTTAACTAATTTTATTTTTCAAAAATCAGACCAAAATCATTTTTTTTTTAAATCATAATGTGTTTGTACCACCACGTCAATACCCTTATTGGTATATACCCATTGTTTAATTTAAAAAAAAAATGAGAAGAAAACACTTGAGAGAAGAAAAATCAAATAATTTTAAGGGTTAATTAAGTTTTAGTCTCTGTAATATGAAAAAGTTTGGTTTTAGTCCCTCATGATAAGTTTTAGTCCCTGTAAAATGTGAAAATTTAATTTTGGTCCCTGTGGACGGTTGGTGATGGACGGTGACGTAGAAATGATCCCAGATGACAGGTTAACTGAAACGTCATCACCGTCCATCACCAACCGTCCACAGGGACCAAAATCAAATTTTCACATTTTACAGGGACTAAAACCAAACTTTTTTATATTACAGGGACTAAAAACTTAATTAACCCTAATTTTAAAGTTGTATTTTGCTTAATTAGATGTGAGAGAAAATAAAGAATAAATGAAGTGTTGACTAAATTCAGACGACTCAACAAGGCTTAAGGACAAAAGCCCAACTACGATTTGCATCGGGCACAATTGGTTCTCTTGGAGTCCAGTCCTTGTAGTTCGGTGTAACCACCCAACGTGGTTCTTATGCCTATGAGTGCTTCTTAAGTAATTGTTTATCTTTTCAGAGCATACGTATTCACAATACCCTATTACATATTAATTAGAAAGCATAAAATTTTGGATGTAATAAGGACCCAATTGATCAGCCCAATACCAGAAGTTGTTGTCTCATAGCACTAAGAGTTAGAGCTTCAGTTATGAGTTTAGTTATGAGCTTCTAAATAAGTTAGGTATCACAACTTGTAGTAACAAATAATAAAAGCATGTGACCGTATCTAGAAGCTAATATCTCTATATATAAACAAAATTCTCATTGTGTAAGATTCAGATTAAATCATCATTTTGTAGAATGAAGTAAAGTTCATCTCAATTCTCTTTGCTCTCTTTGTTCTAGCAAGAACTTTATAATGGTATCATTGACTATAAATCGCTTCCACGACTCTTCCATTTTCCTTCCATGGAGCTCAGATTCTCAAGTTCTTTAATGGTTCTTGAGCCATCTTTGAAGCTTCACACAGAACAGATTGATTCAACATCAAAATTTTGGACTTCTTGAGCTTTGGTCTGTCCAGAAATCTTTGAAATTTCATAAGTTGAATCGGATATTTTCCCTCAAATTCTATTTCAGAAGTTGTATTAATGGCTTATTCACTAGTTCTGCATAAAGAAGTAGTCCCACTGATCAATCTGCAAACTACACCTTTGAATCCACAGCTCAATATTGCTCAGATGCAAGAACCGTCAAATCCTATCTACTTTCATCCGAATAAGTCTTCGTGTATTGTTCTTGTTACTCCTCCACTTTTGGAGTCCAATTTTCACAGTTGGCAACGATCCATTAAGATGAATCTGCTAACAAAGAACAAGCTCAGGTTTGTGGATGGAACCTATCTTGAGCCTCCAGAAAATTATCCAACCTATCCTTTTTGGCAAAGATGCAACATTCTTGTGCTTGCTTGGCTGGTAAGATCCATGTCTCAAGATATATCTCAGAGTGTACTTTTCATTGATAATATAAGATTGCTTTGGATTGATTTGAAAGAATGTTTTGCCCATGTTGATATGTTTAGAATCTTTGAGTTTCTTGAATTTGTTTACAAACACAAACAAGGTGATTTAGCAATGACTTCTTATTTCACTAACCTCAATATTCTTTTAGATGAATACAATCTTATGAACCCTGTTCCTTCTTATACCTATAATGCTCATTGTGTTTGTAATGCTCTTCAACAAGTGAGGGATAAGCGAGATCGCGAGCATGTCATTTGTTTTCTTAAGGATTTGAATCATAATTTTCTTAGATGTCCGCTCTAAAATCATGTTAATGACACTAGTTTCGAATTTTAATCAAGTTTTTCAATTAGTAGCTCAACAAGAACAGCAATTCAATTCTGAATTTGGCCATGACCTTAAGAATCCTCAAGCTACAATTGCTCAAAGTTATGTATATCGCCAATCCAATTTGTACTACAAGCCTAGATCTCAGCAAGGGTGTACTGGATTTAGTAGTGCTTCTACCAAGTTTGTTCCAAACACTCAATCTCCAAAGCAATGCAATGCACAAACTGTGGTACATTAGGCCACACAAGGGATCAATGTTTCGAAATAATTGGCTATCCACCGAATTATAATCCTAAAAAGGCCTCTAATTCCTAAAGAAGTGATAATTGTGTCACTAATGATGCTATTGACTATGAAGTTGCATCACTGGTTGATGACCCTGAAGAGCATAAGTTTGGTTTTACTGCTACTGAATATCACCAACTGTTAGCTCTCCTTCAACATTCACATTCTGAATAGTAAACACAGCCAAAAGTCCAAACCAATCAAGTCTCAATCCAACACACCACTTCTATTCCACCAAGTACTAGTAATTTTGTTGCTCCATGGATCATAGATACTGGTGCTACTACTCACATTCCTTCATCTTTATCTTCCTACACATCATTTAGACACATATCCCCCATTCAAGTTAATCTTCCCAATGGTACCTCTGTTGTTACTTCCATAGCAGGAACAATACATTTTTCCAATGACTTCATTTTCATTGATGCGCTTTATCTTCCCTACTTTTGATTCAATCTCATCTCAGTAACCAAATTGATGAGCCTTTTTCATTGTCAATTAACATTTTCTGATACTAGTTATGTCATTCAAGATTTCAATGCCTTGAGGACGATTGGGTTAGCTAAGGTTGAGAAAGGACTATATCTGCTTCAGAAACCAAAAGCTCCTACACCTACTGTTACCACTTATAATTATGTTTCAACTGTACAAATTTTTTATTATCTTTTATGGCACTTAAGACTAGCCCATCCTTCCTTTGATGTTTTGCACTCTTTGAATTCTTAATTTCCCTACATCAACTGTAACAAACTCAATCTATGTGATGTATGTCATTATGCTAAACAAAGAAAACTACCTATATACCTAAGCAAAAGTCTCAGTTCTCATGCTTTTCAATTAGTCCATGCTGATATTTGGGGTCCTCTAGCAATTCCTTCAATCCATGGTCACCACTATTTCTTAACCATAATGGATGACTACTCTAGACACACTTGGCTTTTCCTAATGAAAACAAAATCTAAAGTCAATGCACTAATTAAGTCATTTTTCCAATTAATCAAAAATCAATTTGACACAACCATCAAATGTATAAGAATTGATATTGGCCAAGAATTAATACTAAAGTAGTTATATTCAAAAAATGACATAATTCACCAAACCTCATGCTTTGAAACACCCTAACAAAATGTCATTGTAGAACACAAACACTAACATCTCCTCAACATCACTCGGTCTTTACTATTCCAATCTCATCTACCACCATGTGTTTGGTCATATGCAATTGCTCATGCTGCATTCTTAATTAACAGACTTCCTTCTCCCATCCTTTAAGGACACAACCCCTACCAAATGCTACACAACACCAATCCTAACCTTTCAACCTTGAAAGTCTTTGGACCTCTTTGCTTTGTTTCAACCCTCAGCAATCGTAGAACTAAACTTGCATCAAGAGCCAAAAAAAATGTATTTTCCTAGGATACTAATCAGGAACCAAAAGCGTTCATTATATTTGACCTCCATGCTAGGAAAACTTTTATCTCCAGGTATGTCATCTTCTATGAAAACACCTTCCCTTTTCAATAATAGCATCCACAACCTACCTTAAAACCCCAGTTCTCACACTCACCACAATTCCCTTACCCTCCTTCTATACACCATTTCCCCCTGATTATTCAATCACATCCCCTACTCCACCACATATAAATCAACCTCCCCCTACTGCATTAAACACAGGCCTCCCTCGTTGCTCTTATAACTCTACTTCCACAAACCCTTCACTCAGAACTTCTAATAGATCATGAAAACCTCCCAATTATTTGCAGGATTATCACATTAATCTCTTCAGCCTCAACAGTCCCACCACCCTCAGGACATCAACAGTCAGGTACTCCTCATCCCTTCTATTATGTCATCTCTTACAATACACCATCGCCACAATACCAAACCTACTTTCTAAACATAACCTCCTTAACCGAACCAAAAACCTATAAACAAGCTGTGAAGAATGAATGTTGGCAGGAAGCAACGTAGAAGGAAATTGATGTTTTGCAGGCAAATCAAACTTGGGAACTCAAAGAACTAACACCTGGTAAGACCCCTATTGGCTACAAATGGGTCTATCGAATCAAATATAAATAAGATGGCACTATGGATCGATACAAGGCCAGATTGGTTACAAGGGGATATATACAAGTTGAGAGTGTGGACTATTTTGACACTTTTTCCTCAGTCGCCAAGATGACCACCTTGAGAGTATTGCTTGCTCTAGCTGCTGCAAATAAATGGTTCTTTCATTAGTTGGATGTGGATAATGCCTTCCTCCATGGCTCACAAGATGAAGAATTACACATGTCTTTACCTCACGGAATCACTCCAACTTATGCCAATCAAGTGTGCTACCTTAAGAAGTCTCCTTATGGTCTCAAGCAAGTTAGTCGTCAATGGTTCAATACTTTATCTACAATTCTCAAATCCATCAACTTCCTCCAAGATGATTCAAATCATACACTTTTTTACCAAGAGCTCAACTTCTTCCTTCACATCACTTTTAATATGTGTTGATGATGTCGTTTTCACAAGCAACAACCTAGTAGGAATTCAACTTGTCAAGGATTTTCTCCATAGCAAATTCCGAATTAAGGACCTAGACAACCTCAAATATTTTCTTGGTTTAGAGATTGCTCGATCTTCTCAAGGCATCTCTCTATGTTAGAGGAAGTACACCTTGGAATTACTTTCAGATTCAGGAATCCTTGGTTCAAAATCTTCTGCTACGCCAATGGTTGGCTCAGCCGAATTTTCAAAGGATTCAGGCAAGCCCTTGGTAGACATCTCCAGCTATAGGCACTTGATTGGACAGTTCCTTTACTTATGCACCACTAGACCTGATATTTCCTATGTTGTTCAGTAGCTTAGTGAGTTTCTTGTAGCCCCAACTGATCAGCATCATCAAGCTGCTAATAGAATTACCTAAAAGGGTCCCCTGGCAAAGGCCTCTTCTTTGCTACCAATTCCAATCTCAAGCTCAATGCCTTCAGTGATTCTAACTGGGCTAGTTGCATTGACAGAAAGAGATCAGTCACAAGTTATTGTGTCTACCTTGGCTCCTCCCTTGTTTCATGGAAATCCAAGAAACAAAGCATTGTGTCTCGTTCATCAAGCGAAGTTGAATATCATGCGCTTACTAACACTGTCTGTGAGATACAATGGATTGCTTACCTCATCAAAGATTTTCAGACAAAGCCCTCTTTGCCTGCTCCTATCTACTGTGACAACAAATCCGCCATTCAAATTGCTCAAAACCCTACATTTCATGAGTGAACGAAACACATTGAACTTGACTACCATCTAGTGGGCGAAAAGCTTGACACAGGTTTCATTCAACTTGTCTCTATCAATTCAACAAATCAACATGCTGACATCTTTACCAAGGCACTCCATCCAGGATCCTTCACATCCATCCTCTCCAAGTTAGGCATATTAAACATCCAAGCTCAAGCTTGGGAGGGGGTAATACAAGACACAAATGATCAACCCAATACCGAAGTTGCTATCTCATACCACTAAGAGTTAGAGCTTCAGTTATGAGCTTCTAAATAAGTTATTTATGACAGCTTGTAGTAACAAACAATAGAAGCACGTGACTGTATCTAGAAGCTAATATCTTTGTATATAAACAAAATTCTTATTGTGTAAGATTCAAATTGAATCATCATCTTGTAGAACAAAGTAAAGTTCATCTCAATTCCCTTTGCTCTCTTTGTTCTATCAAGAACTTTATTAGGATGGAACTTTTCTTTTTGTGTTTAATTTTTTTTTTTCATGTGAGTGATGGAGGTGGTGAAAATGAGCGTGTGAGTGGTGGTGGTGGTTATGGGGATGCAAAAGTCCTTGAACTTTTTTAGTCAAGTTGATCCCTGCACTATTAAAATGACGTCGTTTTGGGGCTCACTATGAGAGATGAGAGAGAAAACGTCATTGTTAATAAACACATAAGGATTAACAAATCCAACATTTGCAAACTCTAAGGACTAATATGTATTTATTAAAAGTCCAAGAACCAAGTAGGGCAAGTGTGAAAAGTTTGGAGACCAAATAGGTATTAACCCCATTTTTTTTCCCGTAGAATGAGAAATTGAAAGTTTATAGGGGTAATGTTCATGTTGGTCCCTAAAAGAATAAGTTCGGGTCACTTTGGTTTTCAAAATTCAAAATCTAACATTTTAGTCCCTAAAGTTGTAAGTTGTAGGTCAAATTAGTCTTTCGATTCATTATCATTAATGTATTGTTGTATTTTTGTTGAGTTTTGTACATTAAGTGAAATTGTGATAACAATTCAGCTTATGTGATGTCGCTACATAGAGTTGGTCACAGGTCCAATTGACTCGCCAAAACAGCCAAATTTGACTGAACCAAGCTAAATGAGTCAAGTCGAGTTGGACCGGCTGAAGTTGAGTCGAATTATTTGACAAAGAGTTCACTTCGTAGGTGGATGGCAAGTTTGCAATTTTTGAATTTGACTCGACCTACCACCCGATTACTCGACTTAATAATGTAAAAATTATTTTTTATTTTAAAAATGTTAAACAATTAATCACGAATTGACCCAACTCAACTCGTTAATAGTTGAGTCGAGTAAGATAACCCGCCTAAATCACCTCAAAATCGACTCACTCGACCCCACTTCGAATTAGTCAATTGGGTAGTTTAGCCAATCGGATCGTACTCGACTTGACCTATGAGCAGGCCTAATACTGAAGGCAAAAAATATGTTGTTATGGTAGCATTTAGAGTTATAAATTTTAGTTGATATTACAGCTTCATTTGTAACCTTAAATGCTCTCACGATCTCATTTACAGGTACTGTCACAATTTATTTATAGTCCTCGTCATTGTTATGTCTCAATCCATGAAAATATAATAACCTACCACTTATAATTTTAAAAATTAAAAAAAAAAAAATCAGATCTTAAATTTTGAGAACCATAATAACTTGAATCCATTACCCGAGTTTATGTGTGTGTATATTATATATATTTATATGATGAAATTGGGATGAGGACGTACGTTTGAAATTGTAAAAGAATCCAAACGGCGTTTGGCAGCACCGAATTGCTACCGATGTGACGGCAAATGGGTCCCACAACACAACGGTGATTCTGATATAAGTGGGCCCCACTACACGTAAGTCCAACTTCAGAAAAATGTGACTGCCATGTTGCAGTGTTCCACGGACCACGAATCTTGCCAACGTTCTAGAAACTTTTTATTTTTATATATTTATTCAAACGTTCTAGAAACTCTTGAAACTAGATAAGAGTTTTGTTTATTCATTTATGGTTTAAATATTTATTCCACACCATGAAGAATAATATCCATACACGTAGACATATGGAGTAATAGAAGAATATAATATATATATATATATATATATATATATATATATATATATATNGATCTTAAATTTTGAGAACCATAATAACTTGAATCCATTACCCGAGTTTATGTGTGTGTATATTATATATATTTATATGATGAAATTGGGATGAGGACGTACGTTTGAAATTGTAAAAGAATCCAAACGGCGTTTGGCAGCACCGAATTGCTACCGATGTGACGGCAAATGGGTCCCACAACACAACGGTGATTCTGATATAAGTGGGCCCCACTACACGTAAGTCCAACTTCAGAAAAATGTGACTGCCATGTTGCAGTGTTCCACGGACCACGAATCTTGCCAACGTTCTAGAAACTTTTTATTTTTATATATTTATTCAAACGTTCTAGAAACTCTTGAAACTAGATAAGAGTTTTGTTTATTCATTTATGGTTTAAATATTTATTCCACACCATGAAGAATAATATCCATACACGTAGACATATGGAGTAATAGAAGAATATATAATATATATATATATATATATATATATTTTTTTTTTTATAAAAAAAAACGTACCAGACTTTTGTGGTCTTTTATCGAGATTTTTTTTAAAAATTAATTCCATAAATATTGTTTTAACTAGTTTAGTATTTGTGATCAAATATTTTAAATTTATTGAACTTATTTTTATATAAATTATTTAATTTTTTTATTTTTAAATATTAAAAAATAAGAAAATTTAATTTTAAATTAGAAAAAATTTAGTGAAATTTTAAATTTGAATTAGAAAAGATTTATTATAATGTAATGGAAATAGATTAGATGAAAAAATTCTCTCCAAAATTGATGGTAAAAAAACTCTGTCCTTTAGTTGATATAGATTAACATTTTTTTTTAAGTTGTGCAATTCAAAATTTAAACCTAAAACTTTTTTTTTTACACTTAGAAGAATTAGACATGAGTGGTTGCACGAAGTCGTCATCTTAATTTATTTAGATTATGTTTGGATTAGGTATTTTTAAATTTCAAGAAATTTAAAATAGAAGGGAATTTAATCATTGGATTGAATTTCATTCATTTAAGAAAAATAGTTTG
This sequence comes from Nissolia schottii, assembly GCA_003254905.1. NCBI lineage: Eukaryota > Viridiplantae > Streptophyta > Magnoliopsida > Fabales > Fabaceae > Nissolia > Nissolia schottii. Next base: position 309,842 of record QANU01000323.1, read on the forward strand.
GATAATATAATTATATTAAATCATTTATAAAATATTTTGTTTGGATAATGAAATTGTATTACCTACTTTAGGCAAGGGTTGGCCGACGACTGGCAAGGATTGACCAGTGACAACCGCCTGCGATCAAATGTGGTCGGTCAGTGATTGGAGGTGGCAGCCCGATGTTGAACAATGAGTAGTAAATAATGAATAGGGACAGAGTTTGAGGATGTGAAAGTCAAGCAAGACAATGAGTAGAGATGAGACAAATTTTAGAATTTATTGTGAAGAAAAGGAAATTGAAGTCCACTCTTTTGAACTATATGATATGCCTAAAAAAATACTTTGAATTTTGATATTTATTTCAATTAGAATCCAAGCAAAGAATTTTGTAGTAAATCAATTGAAATCCTCTAATAAATTACATTACCCTCTAAAAATATTTCATCCAAGCACAACCATAGATTGTTTCTTCCATGTTTTGACTACCGAAATGGTTAAATCGATATTGTTTACTAATTTGTAATTATCATAGTAATCAAAATTGTAAATTCTATGATCATGCTAGTTTTATCAACTCAAAAATGCTTGGTGTATATCTATTTTATTGCCACCGTAATGTCACAAACGTATATTACACAAACTTTTGTACACTAGTGGAAAAACGATCTCTACCACTAGTAGAAAGACCGCCATATTTACAGACAGATAATTATCCGTCAAAATATTTGGCGGTCTATATAGATGCAAATTGGCGTCAACATGCTACCGGCGGATAAATTTGTTGGTAAATATTAGATAATAAAGTATATAGATGATAAATTTATCGACGGATATATCATTAACAAATTTGCCGATAACAATTAGAGTTTAGGATTATTAAATTTATTGTTTATATTCTTATTAGTAAAAGAACATGACATAAGCGTATTATCAAAAAATTTGGCATACGATGACCAATTATGAGATCTACGTGTGGTCAAAACATAATAAGCAATATGCAACTTTAATAATTCCACGTACGATTACCAAATAACAATTATCAAAACAACGTAGAGAAAAATTCATTCTTTAGCACAACGCTAGGCATATATATCAAATAGACACAATACTTATGACAAGTGTGTGTGTGTGTGTAAGTGACAAGTGTGTGTGCGCACGCATGTGCATGTCATAAATGTGTGTGGCTTAGTGTGAATGTGATAAGTGTGTGTGGCTTAGTGTGTATGTGATTGTGTATGTGTGTATATGATACATGTTAGTGTGTGTTTACCTTTGTAGTGCTTGTTGTTTATGTCTGTTAGTATAAGTGTTATTTAAAGTATTGTTTATCCTTTTCTTAGATAGGGTTTCAGGAAACAATAGAAGTAAAGTCAGAACCAACAGAGGTAGAGGTAGGGGCAACAAAAACAATTCCCCGACGCCAACCTCTACACTGATGCCAATATCCACATCCAACCCCACGCCTTCCACAAGGAGGTTTGTGCCCCCTAGGGATACAATATGCCCCCAAATTCATGTCTGATAGGCTCAAGATTCATGCTGACTTTGGGGTATATGCTCGCTCAGGCAGGGTATCCATGTTCGAGGTACAATATACCTTACCCGACTTATGGTATCCCACCCCCAAGGCTATGGGTGGGGTGGGTATAGGGGGAATGCGTGGATGGGTCCGAACATGCCCCATAATCAGGGTAGTCGATGTGGCCCAACACTAAGGAAACAGCTCGTCCACGTCCTCCTCCTCTACTGATGGATTTATCCTACATGCCACAATCCAGTTCCTATCCAGACATGGGCTCCTTCGGACTCTTATCCAAACGTGGGCTCTACTAAACTTGGCTTTTCGTAGGGTTCGTCCGACGACTCTCACATAAGGATCAGTCTAGAGTCCAATGGTACTAGGTAAATGTTACTATATTTAATTACTAGTTAATTTATTTTTTTATTAATATCAATTAATTAACTGTTGACTATATTTTTGTATTGTATTTATGTGGTATCGATATACATGAGCCGTCAAGACCAAGCTGACTGAGATAATCAAGAAGTTGTACAATCGTCATGTACCATATTGGACAACTATTCTTGATGAGGAAAGGAGGCGTATGTATGACACTTGGAAGATATATATAATTATGTATATTTTGATTATGTTTAATTACTTCTATGTGTAAGAGCACTTCTTCTTTGATGAGGATGATGATGCTATGTATGCAGCCTTCCAATACAGAGCAAGGAGACAGCTACAACAATTGTACAGGGCAATCAAGAATGAGTTAGACAAAACCCCCTTTCTTGGATGGCTCATGAGGCACTCGATGCATTATGCCAAATTTGGGTCACGGAGGAGTTTAAAGACAAATCTTAGAAGGCCAAGACATCAAGACGTTCAGTAAAGGGGGTCTGCTACCCTACACTCAACGAGGGAGAGAATGATAATATTTTTAAATTTATTAATTTAATTATTCGATTTAATTTATTCAAGTTATAATTTAGTTCTCTCTCACACACAATTACACACACACACACACACACGCATATATATCATGAAATGACGATCTGAGAGTTGGGTAGACCTCTTTTTGAGCCAAAGGTCTTTAGGCATACTCACCTAAAGAAAGATGAGAGGGATTAGAACACTATTTGGGTCGATTCGTGGTCTTAGAACACGACGGTAAGTATTAATTTACTTAATAATTAATTACTTCATTACATGTTTATTGTAAATTAAATTGTGTTGTTAATTATGTGACTTTTTATGGTTGTTTCACTCATAGACGACATACAAACAAAAGCTGGATGAGGCAAGATTGCAGGTGCAACTAACGTCCTAGAAGTTGATGAGGAGGCGCTATGGTTAGAGATCACCGGTAGTATGATTAGAAGTCGCACATATGGTCGGGGTACAATTTTCCTCAAGACGACCAAGAGGGGACAGAGAGGATGATTGGCTACTAGCACCGCTTCTAGGTCCGGTGCCATGCTCACTAAGGATGATGGTCATCATGTCATTCATGGCCTCAATGCTAAACTCCACACCCAGACCAAGAAACTGTAGTAGCAAGTGACCCGCCTTCGAGAAGAGTTAAAGACACAACAACCACAACAAAAGAAGGAAAAAATGAAGATGAAGAAAAAGATGACTTACAGTTGTGGTCACATTTACAGGAAGGCAAATTGTCACAACCGTCGAACTTCTTTATGTCTAAAAACTCAGAGGATGACGAGCATATCCTAACCACTTCTACCCGTCACCACGATGCGGATGATAGTGAGGATTCGATGAGCCCTAGATACACCCTTAACTCTAACCCACCTCGCCATAGTGACGACTACTCTTGATTTCATTTTTTTATTTTAATATTGTTTTAATGGATATTTAATTTTATTTTAATGAATATTAAATGTATTGGATATTTAATTTTATTTTAATCAATATAATTTTGTTATTTACCATCACAGATTTTTTATTATTTTTTTTAAAATTTCATATATTTCTGGTAGATATTTACGTCGGTAAGTTAAATAATATTATTATAATACAACTATTTATCGGCAAATATATCTGTCGATAACCGTTCATAAAATCATTGTTCATGTAACTATTTCTCAGCGGAAATATTCGTTGGTATCTACTGTCGGATACATAATCCAATGATAACTAGTTACTGGCGATGTCTATTCCGTTAGATACTTTTCTACGCAAAATTCGCCAAAAACAATAAAATATATCAGTATTTTACCAAAATCCGCCAGAAGAGAGCATTTTTCTAGTAGTGATATTTCTCTTTCTTCTCTTTATCATCTCATTCACTCACACCACTCATTCTGGATTTCTTTTTTTTTTTTTCATATTCTTTCTCTTCCTCCCCACATTCCTCCTCCGTCACAGTTATCACACTCTCATTTTTTTTGTTCTTCTTTTTTCTTCGTTATATTTCTTCTTATTATTATTCTTTTTCATTCACAGTATAGAGCGCAGACAAGGTACGTAAGATCTCCTCCTCCTCCTCCTTCCTTCGGAGGTTTCAACATCTTTTTTTTTATATGAAAAATCAAAAAAAAATTGTAATTTGGTTGAGTTTCCCCCGTTGGGTTTTTCTCTTCTTCTTTTTTTGTTCTATGGTTTAGAATTACGTAGGAGATCACCGTAAGCATTTGAAAATTGTGTCAGAAGTTTGTGCATGCAAGTGTACAAGTTTGTGTGTGAGTTTGTAAAAGTTTGTGTGTAACTTCTTAAATAGTTTGTGCATAAGAGTGTAAAAGTTTATGTGTGGTTTCTGAAAAAATTTTGATCTATTATTTCAAAAGTTTGTGTATGTTGTTTAAGAGATTTGTGCATGCGAGAATAAAAGTTGGTGTATGTGTTTTGCAAAAGTTTGTGCATTCCTAGTTAAAAATTTGTGTATGAGTTTGTAAAAGTTTGTGTGGGGTTTTTGAAAAGATTTGGGTCTATTGTTTCAAAAGTTTGTGCATGTTGTTTTAAAAGTTTGTGTATGGAAAGTAAAAGTTTGTGTACATTTTTTGCAACAGTTTGTGCATTCTTGGTTAAATGTTTGTGTATAAGTTTGTAAAAGTTTGTACGTGATTTTTGAAAAAGTTTGTGCATGAGAATGTAAAAGTATGTATGTGATTTCTAAAAAGTTTTGGGTCTATTATTTCAGAAGTTTGTGTATGCTTTTTGCAAAAGCTTGTGTATGACTTTTTGCAAATTTTTACACTTTCGCGCACAAACTTGTTTAAGAAACACAGATAAACTTTTACAAACTCATACACAAGCTTTTAAAAAGTTTGTACATGTCCGTTTAAAAGCTTGTGTATGAGTTTGTAAAAGTTTATCTGTGTTTCTTAAACAAGTTTGTGCGCGAGAGTGTAAAAATTTGTGTAGTAGCATTCTTTGCGAAGAGTTTGATAAGAGATTATTATTTGAGATAAAATCATTGTGAGTGAGAGAATGTGAAGTGTGAACAAGAAAGTGAGAGAGAGAGAGCGCGAACATTTTGAGTGGAAGTGTGGTACACAGATTGTGTATATGTGTGAGCGTGGAGAGAGAGTGAGACGATTAAGAAATAATTGATGGGCTACACCATATAATTTGTGTAGATGGCATTATGGTGAAAACCAATTTGGTGTATCTCTAACCGCACTGTTATCCACTGTTGGCCTGTAAAAAAAAATGTTCGGTGTGCATTTTTTAACTCAAATTTGTAAATATGTCCTAGTTTTTTTTGAATGGCACTCAACCGCGTATCCTTCTATTAACATGTTAGAGGCTATTTTTTATGAGTCATGCTACACGTACACTAAAAAATATACACCATACATACACCTTATACTTATATACATAAAGTTTGTGTTTTAATACATGTAATGTTTGTGCACTTAATTAAGTATAATTGAGAATATCATCTATATAAGTTTGTAATGTTTATGCACTCATAAAAATAAAGTGTGTGCATTATTAATGGTGTATGTATGGGTGTATAAAATTGGGTGTACATATAACATTTTTTATTTTTTATACAGTATAACCTTTTATACAAACACACTCATTAAATCCATAATCAACATTATTATAGTAAAACCATTATAAACCATAGGCTAGGTTAATGCAATTTAAATAAGCAAAATACCTAACACTTAATATGCCACATTTATAGCAATATATAGTGGTTAAATAGTCTCTGAAAAATATCTTAGTACCTTAAGCGATCTTTAAAAAAAAATGTCAATTTAGTCCCTAAAAATGTAAGCATAGTTCCTAAAATTTCAAAAGAGTTACAAATGTAGGAATTAAAATGAGGACAATATTTTAAAATTTTAAAAACTAAATTCACTTTATTTTTTTTTATCAAGGACCACTTAAAACACCAAAACATTTTCTAGAGACTAAATTGACACTTAGCCCAACCTATATGCGCGTCCAACAGCAATGTTGCTACTTCACATCTATGTTTCATCGACGACTTGCCCTTCGATCCCATAGAAGGTCTCCTCCTCCGTCCAGTGGAGGTGAAACCCATCCGTTCCCGTGACTGCGACATCTCCGACCAGACTCGGCTCTTCCAACCCAACCGCGGTAATGGTTGAAGTGAACTTGTTATCATATAGTATTTTTATCAAACTAATATATAAGGGGAAAAATGATTTCGCAAACTGTAGATAAGTAATGCACTATGATACTAATTTTTTTTTTTCCAGTTTAGCTATCACTTTAATAAAGATGTATGAAAATTAAGAAATTTAAAATGAACAGTTATTTATGAACTATAATCCTGAGGTGTGGTATATATGGGAGTAGTTCACGTTATCTCTTAACCATGTAATATGAATTTGATTATATTCATAAAAATAGAAAAATATTTTGTGATCAACAATTTATTACTTCAAGGGAGTTCGGTTTCTACAAATAAATTAATTTGGACTCAACCACTACGAAATGATTCTTTATTGTTATCAACGGCGGATATCCTCGATTCACCCAAAATATTTGTGAACTTCACTTTATTGAAATACCCTCACTCAATTTTTTGGTATCTATGTAATTACACAAACTTGTAAATGTCATACTTTTTTTTAAATTATGAAGTGTGAACAACAAAATTGAAAAATCAACTATAAATTCTCTAAGCTTGAATTCTCTAAAGTAAAAAAAGTTTATTTTAGAGGGTAATTAAAGTGAGTATTCTCATAATTAAATTAATAAAGTAAAAAAATTGAATCCAATCTCACTTTATTGATTTAATAGTGAAATCACTTATTTTACCTTTTAAAATAAATCTTTCACTTTAAAAGGTTTTTTCTAATTCTCTATTCGTATATGGAGTATAAGATTGATAAATATAATNGTTTAGGTGAAAATTAAGTTGACGTATACACAAGGATACAATTAACATTAATGAACATTTCAATTTTCAAGCTATATACCTATATATTAATAGAACATGATAAAAGTACATTTGAGGTGGTTTATTTGGTTATAATGCAAGGAAATGATTATATATACTCCATCTATTCCAAATTAATTGTTGCTTTCACTTTTTTGATTCATTGATAAATCAATATAATTAATTTAAGACAAAGAAAGTAATTTATTTGGTTCCCTTAATCTATTTGTGTTGGGGACCGAATATTCTTTTTCTTTCCTTAAAATTTGTCTCACTAAATTTTTTTAACAATAATTTTAATGAGACTTGGTTTCTACATATCAAGTATTGTTAAGTCTTGGTAAGTAATCTTTTGTCAAAACTTGCTTGTCCTTTTTGAGTTTTAAGCATTCACTTAAACATTGAAAAAAATTTATAATGACCCAAATGTGAAAAATGAAGAAAATGAAGGATAGTTCGATTCAATAGGGATACATACAGGTAGGTTATAGATTCTCAAGAAGAAATTACTACTAATTAAAAACCTTATTAATCTAACTAGATAGATCCTTAATTGATAGCATGATATTTTGTCCTATGTAGTGTACGGATCATTACTACCAGTAAGTTCTAATACGTTACGCATCAGATCATGCGTGTAATTTTAATCCAATTAAAAATGCTAAATCGACTTTTTAGCATAGCACGTGTCAAGCTGCTGATTCACAATTGAGGAGAAGAATAAAATATTTAGTGTTGATCCATTGAATTCGGCCAAAGGGGAAAATCTGTTATCTATATATGTCGAATGTCAACGGTCGTGTACGTCCTCACTAAGGGGAAATTAAGGGAAAACAAAAACCCTTGATCTTTTATATTTTCTAGAGTAAATCCAATTAAGTTTCTGATAAATTATTGATAAAGCCAATTTAGTTCTTAATCAATAAAGAGTTGAATTCAATCCTTATTATTTTTAAACACATGTTAAATTAGTCTCTTCGTACTTGGTTATAGTTTATAAACTACAATAAATGTGTAAACAGGGGTGGGAATAGGCCAGCGGTCTGGCCTGATCTGTTTCAGTAAAAAGGTCAAAAACAGGCTATTACGAAAGCCTGTTAGTCCTGTCAGACTCAAAGCCAAGACATCTGTCATTCACAGGAATGTCTTATCTACTAGACTAGCATTACTTTTTGTAACATTTTATACAATCATATTTATTAATATAATTTTATTATTTAATTTTTTTAAAAGAAACCATAATCTAAAGAGCCCCTAGGACTCTCCCACACTCACACTTTTATCTCATCTGAATAATGTAAGAGAGCTTTGCTAGCATTTTCCTTTTTGTTTTTTGTTGGTAAAATGTCATATATCAGTGATAGACCTGCTGTGTAAAATGGCATTTTCCCGGGGACTGTTTAGATTAGGTTTCTTTAAAAACAAAAATTAAATAATAAAATTATATTAATAAATATGATTGCATAAAATGTTGCAAAAAGTAATGTTAGTCTAGTGTATAAGGCATTGTTGTGTAAACACAAATGAACATTTGTGAGTAAACAGGCCGGCCTGACAGGCTCCAAGCCAGACCAGGCTAAGAAAATTGGCCTATAACAGTTAACAGGCCAGGCCCAGGCCGAAGATTAAGGGCTTGGCCTGACCTGGCTTGTTCCCACCCCTATGTGTACATATATTGATACAAATTAACATTTTAAATAATTTAACTTTGTAAATGACAAATAATAACATCACAACCATGCCTAA
>QANU01000359.1:0-11726 GCA_003254905.1 Nissolia schottii
GGAACTGATTTGCTAATCAAATCAGAGAAGCATTAATTTAGGAGCTAAATTAGGAAATAAAATGGCCACCTGATTTCCTTCTGCATATAAGGAAAACCGAGGAAGGCTAGGGGGATTTTCAGAATTTGGAATAAGGATTAGGAGGTCAAAGGGAACCTTAAATCCCAGAATTATTTTCTCATCAGCATTCTAATTGTATTCATCTAACCAGGAAATTCCCCTCTGGAATTACTGGCATTATTAATAAAATTTAGCAAGCAATTCAGTTAACAATTCTATAGATACCAGTTGTTACAACTGGTATCAGAGCATCGTTTCCTGGGAAACTTGTATGGTTTCCACGCGCGCAATCATGGAGTCTAGGTTGGACACGCTGGAACGGCAGATGGCGGAGGTGCGGGAGAACCAGGCGGAGGTGCGGGAGACGCAGGCAAGCACACTGGCGTTACTTCAGCAACTGATGGACAGATTGCCACCACGGCAAACTGAGGGCAATCAGGAGGAAGAAGGCAGGGGTTCAGGAGGCCAGGGAGAAGGGGATAGGAACGATAGGGAGGAGCCAGAAAATCGAAGGTTCGAAGCCAACCGGAAACTGGACGTTCCAGTTTTTTCCGGCGAGGGAGCATCAGAATGGATTGTGAAGATGGAACGATATTTCAGGGTCACCCAGGCGGCCTTACAGGATAAAATGGACATTGTCAACCTAGCTTTAGAGGGAGAGGCCCTCACTTGGATGGAGTGGTGGGAGGAGCACACGCCCTTCTTGCATTGGGATAGGTTCAGGGAGGATTTGCTGAAGAGGTTCCAGCCAGGGGCCGCCCTTAACCCCCTGGCACCGTTGTTGGAGGTCAGGCAGACCGAGGACGTGGCAAGATATCGGCGGGAGTTTGAGGCTGCGGCTAGGTCCCACAAAGGCTTTGGCACCGAAGCCTTGATGTGCATATTCGCCAATGGGCTGAAGAAGAAGATACAGGCAGAACTGGAGGTGGCCAGGTTCACCCACTTGCCGGCCTTGATGGATAAGGCCATGGCGATTGAATGGCGGAATCAAGCCCGGAGAGAGTCAGGAATAAATCCCGGAAGCCGGAGAGGAGAAGTTGGGTTCAGGTATGGGGGCACGGGTGGAGGCCCATCCACAGGGTCTCATTATTCGAAGCAGGCAGGGGTCACCAGGCCCCCTGAGAACAGAGGGGGAGCGAGAACAGAATCATGGCATCAAGCCAGCCCGAAGACTACCGAATCCTCGGTGGGAAACAGACCAGTGATGAGTGGGGGAGGTAGCGCGTCTCAGAACACGAATCTGAAATCGAACGCGCGGCGTTTGTCTAACGAAGAATGGACCGAACGACAGAGGAAAGGCCTCTGTTTTCGCTGCGGTGAAAAATGGGGGCTCGATCACAAGTGCACAATGAAGCACTTCCAGATATTGCTGTTAGAGGCAAAAGAGGATGAAGAAACCGAATCGGATGACATAATTCGTGGGGAGGACCAGAACCGAACAACAGAGGGACCCGAATTGCAACTATCTTCCAACAGTTATTGGGGACTAACATCCCACAACACGTTCAAGGTGATAGGCGAAATTCAAGGACACCAGGTGGTGGTCCTAATTGATCCAGGGGCTTCAGCCAACTTCCTTGCCACCGAAGTAGTTAAGAGACTGGCATTACCTGTAAAAAGAGTCCGTGAATTTCAGGTTGAAGTAGGGAATGGCGCCAAGGAGTGGGGTAATGAAGGATGCGAATCAGTTTCCTTGACCATTCAAGGAATAAAAATAATTCAGGATTTTTACATCATGAAACTGGGCTGTTCAGAGGTTGTTTTGGGAGCAGGTTGGTTAGCTAGCTTGGGAGAATTTGTGGGAAACTATAAGAAGCTGACCTTGGGCTGGGAGCACGAAGGGGAGAGGAAGTTTCTGCAGGGAGACTCGTCTTTAAGCCGCAGCAAAGCCACTTGGAAGAACACCCTACATGCCCTTCGACACAACGGAGAGGGCTACGTCATTACCTCGTATTCCATGGCCACCGAAGAAACAGAAGCAGGGGAGCTTTCAGATGACACCGCACACTTCCTCCAGGGATTTCAGGATTTATTCCAGTAGCCTGAAGGACTACCGCCCCAACGCCAAAATGATCATGCCATACTTCTCAAGGAAGGTTCAGCCATTCCGCGAATTAGGCCTTATCGCTACCCTCACTATCAAAAGACAGAAATAGAAAAAATTGTGGAGGAGATGCTTCAGTCAGGGATAATTCGGCCAAGCACCAGCCCTTTTGCTAGCCCAGTGATTTTAGTCAAGAAAAAGGATGGCGGATGGCGATTTTGTGTGGATTATAGAGCCCTCAACCGAGAGACTATAGCTGACAGGTTCCCAATTCCAGTGATTGATGAGTTGTTAGATGAAATAGGAAGGGCCACCATATTCAGCAAATTAGATCTCAAATCGGGCTATCATCAAATCAGGATGCGGGAAGAGGATATTCATAAAACAGCATTCAGGACCCACGAGGGACACTATGAATTTCTGGTCATGCCTTTTGGCTTGACCAACGCCCCTTCCACTTTTCAAGCGCTCATGAACCAACTGTTGAAGCCATTTCTAAGGAAGTTCGTTTTGGTCTTTTTCGACGACATCCTCATTTACAGTCAGCATTTACCGCAACATTGGGAGCACCTCCAACAGGTATTTGAAGTACATAGACAACATCAGCTTTTCCTTAATAAAAAGAAATGCAGGTTCGCGCAGCTACAGATTGAGTACCTGGGGCACCTGATATCAAGTGAAGGAGTAGCAGCAGACCCTAAGAAGGTTCAGGATATGATAGATTGGCCCATTCCCAAGGACCTCAAGGCCTTACGTGGCTTCCTAGGACTGACGGGGTATTATAGGCGCTTCGTGAAGAACTATGGCCGGATAGCATGGCCGCTCACCCAGCTTTTGAAGAAAGACCAATTTCATTGGAATGAAGAAGCCCACGCAGCATTCGAAGCTTTGAAAACAGCCATGACAACGGTGCCGGTACTAGCGATTCCATCATTTTCTAAACCATTTGCTGTCGAGACTGATGCATCAGGCAAGGGTATAGGCGCGGTATTAATGCAGGACAGCCGACCGGTAGCATACATGAGTCAGAAAATTTCAGAGAGGGCACAATCCAAATCGGTTTATCAAAGAGAATTGATGGCCATGGTGCTTGCCATCCAAAAATGGCGACATTACCTCCTCGGTAACCGCTTCACGGTGTACACAGATCAAAAGAGCTTAAAGTTCCTACTCGACCAGCGCATAGGAGGAGAAGAACAGCAGAGATGGATGGCAAAACTCCTGGGATTCGACTTTGAGATTCGTTACAAGGCAGGGAAGGATAACCGCGTGGCAGATGCCCTTTCTAGGAAGTTTCAGATGGCCACCGTTTCCATAGTCACTGCTGAAGAATGGGACGGATTATCCGAAGAAGTACAGGCGAATCCTAAGCTAAAAAATATAATGCAGGACATTATTTCAGGCAAGGAAGCTCCTGCAGGATACACCCTGCGCGATGGCAAGCTGCTGCACCAGGGGAGATTGGTTGTCCCCAAGCATTCCAAGCTGATTCCCAAGATTCTCAAGGAATTCCACGATACCAAGATGGGAGGCCACTCCGGGTTCTTCAGGACTTACAAAAGGATAGCCGGTTTTCTGCATTGGGAAGGCATGAAATGAACTATCATGAACTATGTCAAGCAATGCGCCATTTGTCAAGCCCATAAACATTCCACTCTCAGCCCTGTAGGTTTATTACAGCCCCTTCCCATCCCTTCGAATGTGTGGTCCGACATTGCCATGGATTTCATAGGAGGCCTCCCAAAGGCCCAAGGAAAGGACACCATCCTTGTAGTGGTTGACAGGATGACAAAGTATGCTCATTTTTTTTCCTTATCCCATCCTTACTCGGCCAAGGAGGTGGCAGAACTATTTATCAGGGAGGTGGTTAAGCTCCACGGCTTCCTTAGCTCCATTGTCTCTGACCGTGATCGAGTGTTTATGAGCGCCTTTAGGTCTGAAATTTTCAAAGAAGCGAGTACCACGCTCAAAATGAGCTCGGCCTACCACCCCCAAACCGATGGGCAGAGCGAGGCAGTTAATAAGTGTGTCAAAACCTACCTCCCGCTGTTTCACTAGTTCCAAACCCAAACTGTGGCCCAGCTGGCTCAATTGGGCTAAATACTGGTATAACACGAACTATCACGGGTCGATTAAAATGACACCGTTTCTAGCTCTGTATGGACGAGAGCCTCCCACGTTATGGCGCGGTGGAGGAGAGGTGGCTGTTGAAGAAGTTCGCCGGTTAATGGAGGAACGCAATCAGATGATAGAAGAATTACGGTTTCACCTAGAGAGGGCCCAGAACAGAATGAAAACGTACGCGGACAAGAAAAGGAGGGATGTGACATTTGCAGCCGGGGACCAAGTCTATCTCAGATTACAACCATACCGCATGAGAACATTGGCAAAGAGAATCAATCAGAAGCTTAGCGCCAGGTTCTATGGGCCCTTTGAAGTGCTGGAATGCATAGGCCAGGTGGCCTACAAGCTGAAGCTACCCGAAGGCTCCCAAGTCCATCCTGTGTTTCATGTCTCTCTCTTAAAGAAATGCATTTCCCCTTCAGGCCAAGTCCAACCACTACCAAAGGCCCTCACTCAAGACCTCGAACTGCAAGTCGAACCTCAACAGGTCATTGCAGCCCGCACTAATGCAGCTGGCCAGGAAGAAGTTTTGCTACAATGGAAGAACCTTCCCCAATTTGAAAACTCATGGGAACTGAAGGAGGATATCCTGGCTGCTTTTCCCTCCTTTCACCTTGAGGACAAGGTGATTCTTCAAGGGGAGGGTATTGTTACGCACCCTCCTGATGCTCCTACGATAGATCCAGCTAAATCAGGAAAGGAAATCCTTCCTTTTCCTTTAGTTTATTCTAGAAGATTAAGCAGAATAAGAAAGGAATAAATCTGTTAGGATATTGTAACAGATTAGGAACTGATTTGCTAATCAAATCAGAGAAGCATTAATTTAGGAGCTAAATTAGGAAATAAAATAGCCACCTGATTTCCTTCTGCATATAAGGAAAACCGAGGAAGGCTAGGGGGATTTTCAGAATTTAGAATAAGGATTAGGAGGTCAAAGGGAACCTTAAATCCCAGAATTATTTTCTCATCAGCATTCTAATTGTATTCATCTAACCAAGAAATTCCCCTCTGGAATTACTGGTATTATTAATAAAATTTAGCAACCAATTCAGTTAACAGTTCTATAGATACCAGTTGTTACAGTTTTAAATTGGTCCATATTTTCAAATAAAGAATATTTGCAAAATAATATAGGACAAAGTATTTCAACCAAAGAAATATTTGCAGATTCATTCTAAGAAAAGAAATAGGCTTGAGCATAAGAGGTTGCATGACTTGGTTTATGTTTAGTATAACCAAGCTCTCAAGCATAGGTATTCAATTAAGGATTAAGTTGATCGTGAAATTGATGTGTGCAATGAGTGGTTGGTGGGACAAATGGATAATGGTGAAGATAATGCTGGCGATGATTAAGTGTTTAAAGGTGATGATGGTTTGTATTGGGAAACAGTGTATAGAGCATCGGGCTTCGAGAGCCTAGAGCAAATACTAGGCAACAATCTAGAAAAGGAAAGGAAGTTTCAAGTTCAAGTGTTGCTAGAGGTTCTAAGGCTAAGAGGGGAAGAGGAAGAAGCAAAGCTATTATTATTGAAGAAGAGCCAGAATTTGATGACAATGAGGAAGAATCAGAAGAAAAGGAAGAAGTTAAGAGGTTTTGGAAGGAGAAGAAGAAGGTGCCCCATTGGATAACAATGAGAATGCTGCCTACATTTGATTAAACCTTGGGGATGATGATTAGATTTTAGTTTGTCTTAGATTAGTCTTATTTTACATTGATTTGGGATTTGCTAGATGTTTATTTTGTTGTTTTCATGATGATGACAATTGGCATTGTGCTTTTGAGCCTTTCGGCTTTGGATATGCTATGTTTTTAATTTGAGGCTTTGATTATGCTATGTTTTTAATTTGATTATGATTTTCGTGTTTTTGCTTAAATTAGTGATATATTTGATGAGTTTTATGTTGTAGAAATTAGAATATGCGTGTGTGTATTAGCCGCCATGGTTTCCATCATAATCCACAATGCCATCCGCCATATTTTTATGGCCTATTTTTGACTCGCCCATACGCTATTGATAACATTGGTTGCAGGATTATAGTCCTACCCGAACCCACTTCTATCACATTATGGTTTGCTTCTTGATTGCATTGCCAATTCTACCTGAACCTAGTTCAGTGTCTATATTGGGCAAAGAACTTCAGAAGAAGGATTGCTGGGAAATTCTTAAAGCGCGGTCAGACCAAGATAAATAAGTTAGACATGTTGGGCTTCAATTGAGTGTAAGGACAACAAATATTGTGGTGGAAGGTGGCATATTGTTACAGTGATACATGATGCTGACTTAAGGAAAGCACCGTGTTATGCAGATGGGGACCCAAGAGGATCTTCAGCATTGTTGTCTTGGCGTCCCAAATATCCCAAATTACCCAGCCTTCAGCATTATTGTAAGGGGTGGGGTGTGAAGCGAGCTAGGCAATTTCAGGAAAAGAATAGGAGGGTGGAGGTTCCCCACAATACCCAGGCTGGTTCTTGATATTTTCCTTAGTCTAATATTTGTATTCCAGAGAAGAATAAATACATAAACTCAATCTACCATGGCTCAGCAACAAAAATAACTAATAACTGTAAAAGAACTATTAAAAAGTTATAACTAATTATACTTCATTAATGTTAAGAATAAAATAAATATGTTATATCTTTGATTAATCTTTATTGATTCAATTTATTTTCTGTTGATTTCCATGCCATTATGTAGTGATTCTCTTTCTAGCCTATAAATAAGCCATTCTTTGAAATCAGAGACACGACTATTCAATAATACAGTTTTCCCTTTCTCTTATTATTCCTATCTTTGGTATTTTCCTCCTTCTCTGTCATGAAACTCAACACGATATCAGAGCATGCTGAGAAACACCTATTGCTGTCGTGACTTCTTCTCCGACAGCCTCCATCCCCAAGCCACCACCGTCAAAGCCCCTATCCGCTGCCTTCAAAGCCTCCATTTGCCGCCGGCCCACTTTTTCCAATGTCATTTTCAACCACCGCAGCCACCACCGGAGTTGCCTCCTCCGCCCCATCAAACCATCATGAAGTCACATCGCCATCTAAGGTCTCACACGCGATCTACCTCCTTAAACACAAAGTCTGCAAGCTTCTAGCGGCGTGAAACGGCCTGTCTGGCAACATCTCTAGCCGCCCCTTACACAATAGAACTCGCCTCGATCTCCTCTTTATGGATTAGTCCTCATCTTCTTCATCCAACCACTTTGTCCCGTCAAGTATCTTTTGGTCTCCATTTTTCCCCTTGTGTGACACATGATATGACTCCTCAGCTCCTTCCAAAGGCAGTCCAAAGATTGAGCCTCCAACTTTTATCAGCTACATCAGTGTGCCTCTCTCCGCACACTAAAAAATTGGATGATAGCAACTACAACTCTTGAGCCTCTGATATCAAACTTTGGCTGGCCAGCCAAGACTACTCCAACCTCCTCTCCAAAAAGGCTAAAAATGTTAATGCAGCAGAGCATCCTCAGTGGTCCCAAATTGATGCCCAACTTTGCAGTATCATTGAAACCACCATTCTTCCATCTATCAAGTAGATATTTTCAGGGTCATATTACTTGTGAATCAGTTTGNCCCTAGCTAGCTAGTCTACGCTTAAGTCGCAAACTTGCTTGCTAAGTTGTTATCTACTTTGGTGGGGATAATACTTAATCTCATTTATGCGTTAAAAATATGGTTACCCAAAATATGGACCAATTCAAACCTTTCTTTGTACGTCACATAGAGTAAACTAGGAGCCTTGTCGCGTTAGAACATACGTTGCGAGTAGAACATAGCATGCTTAACTAATATTATGAAGATATAATCAACATATGACAAGATAGCAACCAGTGGTCCATTATACACTCACAGAGACGTACACATGTAATATTATAGGTAGTACGTACAAATACTTAACATAGAAGTGCATACACACACATAGTCTACTAACTAATAGTCTAGTCTTCTGCTGGCCTCCCTTGGTACTGTTCTTCCACGTGTTGTTCCTCTCCTTGTTCCGCGTCAAATCCTGGAGTCATGGATGAGTGGGGTGAGAACATGGCGCTCTCAGTGGGAAACCTTAGGAGCTGGGGAACTTCTTATTCTCATTCATGATCCAGGCCGCTTAGGGGTTTCTAAGTGCCACAATTATACTACTTCCCTACTAGTTATTAATCCATACTAGGCCTGAGCAGCTTCACCTATTTTACTACGTGATTGGGGAAGCCTATTCTTCGTTATCTATGTCATCTGTTCTCTATTCTAATTTCTAGATCACATATTGTCACATAATAAGCTTCAGCTTGCATCTACTTATAACCGTGCCCATTTTAATTATAAGCTTCTGCACACATCCACTTATGTACAGTTGTATATCACATAGATCACCTAGTTCACATACTTAAGTTCAACCCTCTCGTAGGGGTGGCCTTACCGCTACAAGCTACCTTTTAACTCAGTATCGTGAGGACCAGGCAGCGCTTCGAACGGGATAGTCCAAGGGTTGAACTTGTCTTTTCTGCCGGCCCTATTGACGCAGCTAGGAAAACATTGGTTCCGTTGGTATCATTTAGGGACTTAGTGAAGTCACGCCCTAGGGTTCATTTCCTTATCTTTCCTTTCATTAGTCCGGTTCAATATTTCAAGTCCACAGTCCACATAGAATAGACATAGTCAAATACTTTATGCCATATAGTTTACTTAGTAAAAATGGTGGATCCATGGATAATTGCAATTAGTTTAAAAGCTTTGGTTGAATAAGTCTCATAACCGAGAGTTTCAGTCCACGTTGCATGCCCCGAAGCCTCATGGGTTACGGACAAAAAGGTTAAGTTTAACTTTGAGATCCTAAAGTTCAGTCAGGCCGCTCAGCGCCACCTGATGAATTTCAGTCCCAATTCTTGCAATTTTCCATGTTCCTGCAAGGTTTCTCATACCCAATCCTAAAACATTTCCTCCAACATTTATTACCCATTCCCAACAGTATAAGAGACATAATTTCATGCTCAATCATTTCTTAAACACAAACAAGCATAAATCCAACAGCTATTCCAGTAATCACAAAACATGCATCCTCTTTCTGTCAGAAATTAGTGATTATAAACCAGAGAGGTCAAAGACCTTACCCCAAGGTTTTTGATAACCCTAAGATCATTTTTCATGCTTAGAAATTCAGATTTTAACCTCAAAAATCACCAAATTACTGTTTTGTCCCTTTTTCCCAAAACTGCTATTTCGCCCCCGTAGCCCTGTTTTCTTTGGAATTTTAGTTCTCAAAAACCCGATGGACTCAAGACTTGCCCTTAGGGTTTTTGATAGTTCTAAACCCATATTTTCTGAAAATAAACCCAGTTTTTCAGTCCCAAAGCTCAAATTCCCGTTTTGCCCTTGTTGCTTAAAAACACCGTTTTCTGTCTGTTTGTTGAGAAATTCATCGGGGACTCCAAAAATCACAAAACTTGACATCCCCACTCAATTTTTCGCGTAGAACTCAAAAATAACATTAATTTTTCATGATAAAATTCCCAGCATACAGTTCCTTTCAAAACGTGATACATGCCTATTTCCGTCTTAGGCTTTCCTAAATTCTGATAGAATGACAGATAGCACCAGCAGTTCCAGACAATATCAACAACACATATATATAAGCATGGTCACATATAACATCCTAACATCATATATCATCTAACACACAACCACATAGACAGTGGATAAGTCGGTTACCCACTTGTTTGCATCCGACTACGGTTTCTGCTGCTTCCTGTGGCCTTTTCCCTGGCTATGATGCTTCCTAGTTCTTCTTAGGCTAAGTTTCTTCCAAGCTTTCTTTAGGGATTTTAAGGGGTTTTTGTGGGCTAAGGTTAGGGAATTCCTGAAGGATCTTTACTAAGTTTGGTGTAGGATGTTCCTGGGTTTTCGGTTTAACAGAATAACATTTAATTGTGTGATCGGACAGAGTTTTGGCAAGGTTTTCTCTTTTTCCTCCAAATTTTCGGCTCCTAGAGGGGTATTTATAGCCCTTGGCTGAATTTCCCTTTTCCAAAAACGCCCTTTGTCCAATTTACCAAATTACCCTTAGCTTATGTCATGCATGACATCATGCATGGTGAATCACCACCATGACTCACCTCTTGGACTTTTGGACTTGGCCACTTGGCCACTTCTTGGCCCTGTAAGGCCTTTGTGTCTTGGCCACTTGTGTGGCCAAGTGTTAAGGGTCTCCGACAGATCAATTTTGATCAGGTTTTATCGTTTCCGGTCCCGGTACTTTGCGTACGGTTACTCTAAAAATATTCCGATCACGTCCGTGTGATACCCTAATTTTCCTAAGGAAGAATCTAGGTCCATTTGAGGTGTTTGTGAACTCTCTTCGGTAATCGTACCTTTTACTGATACTTTTGGAGCGCCGTTGTACTCAAACGACAAAAAGGGTTTATTCTAGTGGCTGCTAAATTTTGTGAAAATGCGTAGAATTATTTCTACAGACACTTTTAACCTAAGTTTATATTTTTAATAGTTTAACCTACAACAAGAATTGCTAAACAGTTGTCGAGCGAGATTTTCGCTAAGTAGAAAGCAGGATGTTACAACTTGCCTCCTGGCTACTCTATTACCCGAGATCAAATTTTGGGGTCCAATATTATGCCTACTCTTTCAACAATGTGGTCCACATTGCTTCGAGTTCCTGCTAAACACCCCGTTTAGCCTACCACTGCCCCATCTGATTGATACTTCTACCTTGATCCCCCAAAATAGCAACCATGGTCATTTTCCCAATGGCAACACGAGACAAGGTCGTCCGAAGTGTACTTAATATGGTCGTTGGGGCCACATACCATTAGGGGTGGGAACATGTCAGGTGGCCTATCATGGGCTTATGGCCTGGCTTATGTTGGGCCTGACCTAGCCTATCAAAAAACAAAAAGAGCCCAGGCTAACTTAGAAGCTTGTTTACCTTAACAGGCCAGGCCTAGGCTCACCAGAATTCCTATGAAGCCTATGTAAGAACTGGTATCTGCTAATCTGATTAAATAATGCTTAAGGAAGTTTAATTAAGGTTCAGCAATTCCAGAGGGGAATTAACCGAACAACACAGTGCATAAATAGATAAAAGCTGAATTGAATAATTGATGGTAATGATAATAGAAATAGTCCTGGGAGTTTAGGATCCCTTGGTCCTCCTAGTTCTAGCCTAATTTCCTGAATACCTAAACCCTTCCCCTAAGATCTCACTTATAGCCACTTGTGAGAGAGAATCATGGGTTGGGTAAAATATTATCTCCTACTAAATCTCTACCCCTAACTACATTATTCTCTCAATTCTAACTAATAGATTCTCTCCTAACTTATTCAATAATTCAAATGCTGATCTAAATAAATAATTCAAATCCTAATCTAAATAATTAATACTATAATTCAAATCCTAATTTAATTAATCACTAGCTGACCGAGTCTTCCCTTTTCTGGAATAATGGAGAGGAAAAGGGGTTATTTCCTTTCCTTTCTTGGTGGCTT
>QANU01000394.1:0-11452 GCA_003254905.1 Nissolia schottii
GCTCCATTGGGTCCTCCTCTCCTGCAGCCTCCTCTTCCTCACTGGACAGTTCCGTCACCGCGGTGAAGTCTCACGGAACGAAGCGGCGCGGTAACACTGGGAGTACCCTCTTTCTAGTGGTCGTCTGGCGGCCTCGTCCTCGGACTGGCAGAGTGGACGTACCGGGGTCTGTGGCTGGCTCAACCTCCAGCTCTGGCTCGGATGGGGGCACTTCCTCCTCGCCGTTGAGATGGATCGGATCGAAGCTGCTGCTCCCTGGACGCTCGTCCATCCAAATGGGACACATCGGGGAGGATCCTGGTCCTCTAAGTCTCCGCCTGGGAGGCGTCTCAGGCTCGTTCGGCATGTTGGCAGGCGCAAAGGTGCAGATCTCAATGAGAGTATCCATATGAAAGTTACGCTAACACGTACGGGTGAACAACCACACATCCTTTGCAGGTGGGGAGGCCATCACTGTAATCTGGATTCATACACGAGTGGGGGTAAGAACGATTACGTTCTTAGTTGGAACCCGACGTGGTCTCTATGGTTCATTTACTCGGGCATAATCCAGGCCACTTAGGAAAACCTCTAAGTGTCATGCATACTAAATCCCTACCGTTTATTATCTTTGACCTACATCCCGAGCAGTTTTACCTAAGTTACTAGGTGATAGGGTCACTAGTCTTGTCATTACCTAGACTTCGTGCTCATTAACTTTACGTTACTATTAAGAATGTACTAGTCATCTCGGGTCGTTCCCTTGACGATACATAATGCATAAACAGTTATAAATACATATATGCATACATACTGACATACATACATACATTCATTCATACATGTATAACTACATAGTGCATGGGGGACTTTGGGAACCTCTTACACATACCGGCTTACCCGGGTTAGCGTCCTTCTTCTCCTTTCTTACGCATACCGGCTTTCTCGGGTTAGCGTTCTTTTCATCTAGCCCTTCGCTCATGTAACTGCGGCCTTACGATTACATCCACTTCTGTTCCCAACTTGACGACGACCCAGCTGCGCTCACACCAAAGTGGTTGCTAACCACCGATGGGGTCTAGTGTCCATCGCCGCCAATCAAGTGGGCTAACCTCCACTGAGTAGGAGGCGGGGGCTGGCCCTTGCGACGCAACCGAGCGTTGGGCTTCTCTTCTTCATCTTATCTTTATCTTATCTTAGGTATGACTTCAACCTTTCTTTCTTTCTTTGATACTTTCTTTTCTTTCCTTGTGCCATTAACCTCGTTAACCAATCCACCCTTTTGGGAATGGCGAGGTAACACTACTGACCAATCCACCCTTTTGGGACTGGTGAGGGGCGTGTCTGTAAGACTTTGCCAAGAGAGGGACTTCCTAGCATATAACTACATACTTGTTCCCTAACGTTCCATTATGATTTTTAAGCATTAGGTGATTGACTTCTAATTCTCTAGGGTTGCCCTAACACCTATACGATAACCCATTCCTCATGATGCGTGCATTTTCATACAATAGTAGGCATATCCTCACTCATTGGATCCCTTAGAACCACTAAAGTCTCAAGTCTTTCAGGTTTCATTCGAATGAAATCCCTACTAGTGCTTTCATTCGGCTGAAATGGGGTTTCATTCGATTGAAGTCCTCAACATGCTTTCATTCGAATGTTATGGGATTCAATCGATTGAAATCCTGAGATTTTCTTTCATTCGACTGAATTGGAATTCAATCAATTGAAAGCTCAAATTGTCTTTCATTCGATTGAAAACTCTATTCAATCGACTAAAAGCTGTAAAAATCGTTTCCCTGAGACTTCAGTTCTCATTTTTCCTAGAAACCTATTATTCCTAGGGTTCTTATCAGTACAGTTATGCATTTCATTTGTCAAAATCTCCCAAAACCCTTTTTACCCTAAAACTCCCCAAATTTCTACTTAACACTTTTACAATCAAACATACAAAATAACACATATACAGTTACAAAATTAAACCACATAGACAGTGGGCTCAGAGTTACCCACATCCGATGTAGATTTCGATTTGATAGCTTTGTTGCCTGTAACTCCCTGGTTGCAACGGCGTGCTTCGGCGATTTTTCCGAGATTCCAGCAAGAAACCGAGATGTGTCGGAACGGGACAGGTGTTTGTGAAAAGGATTGAAAGCAACGTAAATTTTTTGAAAGTTACGTGGCTATAAATAGCCACGTACTGTGCATTTTTTTCTTTTTCTTTTTCCTTTTTCTTTTCTTTCTTCTGTTGTTGCTTATTTTTATTATTATTATTATTATTATTATTATTATTATTATTATTATTATTATTATTATTATTATTATTATTATTATTTATTATATAAGTATCTCCAGAGGAGAAACCTTACCCGGTCATGCTCCGGTTTCGTCTGGTCGTGTTTTGTCCAAAATGACTCACACCCAGTTGCCTTAAAAATATTCCGGACATACCGTTGTGATCCATTAATTTTTCCCTTCGATCCGGGAGCATTTTCCAGGGATCTTGGACTTTCTTACTGAGTCAAGAAATTCCACGAGGGTTTTCCGATATCCGAAACAATTCCCGTTCGAGCCGAAACTCGCCCGCTGTCTCCGGGAAATTTACAGGACAACAAAACCTAACCCGTATCCCTGAATCCCTGGGGATTTGGAGGTTTAATTCTCCACCCTAGCTTCCTTAAGTTTCTCGGCCATTCTCGGTGGCGTAGTCGACGGGCTTTCCATACAGGAGGATTCGGGATGTTTCAAAAAACACTAGCATTCTATGATTTCTTTAACACGATTACACAAACCGCACAAATTATCTCTAATTATAGCTAGCTTGTGGTTAATTCTTCATTTGCACTCTTGTACTCCTTTTCTCAAATTGCTTACAAGACTAAGGTTCATATGATTGGTGATCAGGTAACCAAAGCATTAAGTATAGAAGAATTAATTTAAATGATAAACAAACAATTACTGAATAACCTCAAATCAAAATTAGAAATTAAACATAAGTTACATCAACAGCCTAACCTAAAAATGATTAGTTCATCATTGAATTAGAAAACAACATAAGATGATAAAGAAAGAGAGAAAAACAATACATAAAAATGATGAACAAGGAATGATGACACTCCTTGATCTCCTTCGTAACTCTCAAATCCTCTCCCTAAACTCTTTTCTAAGTCATGTCTAGCTTTGGATGATGATCTTCCTTGGCTCCTCTCATCCCATTTTATAACCACAACACAATGCAATAGGTATGTCAGATCTTAGTCAAATTTCACGTCAAGCTTGCACAATTACCACCATGGCACTCGAGCTCTAGAACTGGAGCTCGAGCACTGAATTAAAATACATGTTGATACACATTTTGATTCCGCGTCTGAGCTTGCAACGTTGTCTTCTTGGCGCTTGAGCTCTAATATTAGTGCTCGAGCACTGGCCTCTGCTGGAATTCTAGCAACCGAGTGCCAGATGTAGTGATCAGTACCTAACCTATCTGAGTATACTTCTGAACACTAGAACTTCAACGACCTAACACTCAAAACTTCTCCCAGGGATATTAGGACCTAAAAAACCATGAACAAGCTTACAATAGATGCCTAAAATGCATGATTTTTGCTAAGACTAAGGAGAAACCAATTTATTCAAGAATGCACTAAATATGATGCTAACATGCCTAGAAATTGCATGAGTTAGTCTAAAAGATATATGAAAGGACAATCAAAGATAACTCTCATGGAAGAGTTATCAAAAAACCCCTAATTTGAGACATTTGCTTGTTCCAAGCAAAGTAAAACAAAAGCAAGCAATAAAAGAAATAAAAAATGAAATCTTCTTGTGCAGCTGACCCTATTTACATCCCTTAAAAGCTATAAAACTCAGGGAGGCCCTAAGGCCAACTCAATACAAAAAAAACCTAAAGAGAGTCATTGCGACAAGTCATTGAGTAGCCAAAAGTGAGAATTTATCCCCTCATTGTTGTTCTCATCCCAATTTGGAAGTACTTAAGAATCAATTATGCAAAACCAAAGACCATCACATTGTGAAGACAAATCAGATGTGTAACTTTCATGAAGTA
Source organism: Nissolia schottii (assembly GCA_003254905.1). NCBI lineage: Eukaryota > Viridiplantae > Streptophyta > Magnoliopsida > Fabales > Fabaceae > Nissolia > Nissolia schottii. Next base: position 4,049 of record QANU01000394.1, read on the forward strand.
TGTGTATGCAACAAATAGATACCAAAACCCAATAAGTTCAAGTCAAGCAAATGTTTGATAGAAGACATAACTACAAATTTAATTTTTCATCTTTCTTCTTTCCACCCTGGCTTTTACTGAACTAAAGATCAAAAGGTCTTATAAAGGTTATAACGTTTAGGCTTAGGTGGGAGCATGTCGGAAAAGTCATTTAGGCTATTCCTACCCTAAACTTGAGAAACCATTACTCCTAGACCCATTACATAAAGAGGCCCCCAAATTCTTGTTGATGGCACCCTCATGCTTTAAGTACTACGAGGTGGCTCGCCTTCAATGTTACAGACGGATTAAAATAATATTATTCGTCTGTAATATTAATTAAATCCATCTATATTATTAATGAAATTTCATCATTTGTCATCATAATGTAGACGCATTTACAGACAGATTTTTTTTAATAAACCTGTCTGTACTATTTTAAATTATTATTTTATATTTTGTTTGGTTATTTTTATTTATTTTAATTGAATTTTTATTTTCAATCTATAATTAATATTTATGTACTAAATTTTTTATACACTTAAAATGTTAAACTTTTAAAAATAATAAACAAAAATTAGAGTTTATGCACATTCAAATTAATATTAAAATAACATAAATTCAATACAAACTAAAATTAGTGTTTAGATACAACACAAAGCATCAATAATACTTCAAGATTCAAACTAATACAAGTTAATATACCAAATGTATCATCACTTTCGATAGTAGCCTTAAATGTATCAAATTAATATCCTCAAGTCTCCTCTCAAGGGTCACCACCCTAATAGAATCACTACTTTCGATAATAGTCCCATCACTAGTCATTGAAGCAGAGGACTGGTGAGCATATTGTATCCCCATACTATGCAAGTATCCATGGGAATCACCGCCAACCGTCTCCTTCCATATCTCTATCTCATCAACAGGTGGGAGCTTGGTGACAGGGATACCTTTCTCCTCAGCCTTCGTAATCTGCCGCTCCTTGGCTTCTTGAAGACGCTCCACATAATCCATCTGCAATTAAATGTGACCAATTAGACTTGCACAATTAAAAATATATACCTATTCATTATTAATAATTTGAACAAATATTTTAGTTTAAGATTGCTTACATGCGTGTTCTCTGATCGAGAGTCAACCCACACCAACTTGTCACTTTTCCTTGTGTGAGTCTCCTGAAATAGTAAACAAATAAAAAATCTCTTAGCCAACTCATGTCAGTGTTTTCATTCTAATCTAATATCTTTTCCATCATTTAGCTTACATAAGAAAAGGATTAAAAAATTGGATGATCAATCATAATGAATATGCATACTCCCATATTTCTAATTGGTTTGATAAATTTACTCTATTCTTGCACCTCAATTATGGCAATGCAGTAACCATTCAATAGAAGTTGATGAGATAAGGGTGACACATTTTTTTGTAGCTATCTTCTTTAAACCATTTCATTCCCTTTAGACACAATCAATTATTCCAAATGAAGCACAACTCATGCTAGACCCTACAAACCACCATAAAAAAATGCTATTCCAAAAGTAAAAAAAAGAAAGGTGACACTTTGACATGAATTTACTTTAGACAAAGGAGTTACGATGGATCTAACAAATGTGGCAGTAATAAGCATGATCTACATAAGCTCAAACTTTTTTCCTCTAATTCTCATTGGCTTGCCCTTTATCTCCTTCTTCACCCTTGTGGAATCCAAATCATTGTTTCGAGTTAGCAAGTTAAAGTTAATTAATTAGAAAAATTCAGCAAAGGGCTTGTGAAGAAGAGTTATCATGTCCACAATATAGAAACCTAGATGATAATGAAGCAAAAAGTTCACTTAAATAAATTGAGAATATAGCAATTGCTTATATTTTTGAGATGTTGCACTAGTAGAGGGAGTTTCATCTTGAGAGATCAAATTCTTCAGAGTCTTGAGGGCTTGTCTGAGTATATTCTTCACCAAAAAGAAGCTATATTCTTTTCAAGTAAAATAACCTTAGATAATGCATTATAACAATATGTGGGACATTGCAAGTTCATTTGTTGAGTAGTTAAATGAAAGTGCCAATATAATAGAGGAAAGAACAATGCAGCACCATACAGGGACTCCAATATTATCATCCTCGAGTTTCAACTTAAGTATGTCACGCCCCAACTTAGGACGTGACTGCACGTAGGGCCCCAACTTAGCTCTAACGTGGCATACTAAACATGTATTAAATGCTCATAATAATAAAATAACTTTATTTATTAAAAACTAACTGAATAACTGTTTACATGTAACTGGACTGAAAAATAATGAGTTTACATAATGTTAATGTCTGAAAATGAAATACATAAATACTAATAAGGACCTTGCCCTAAGTGTTTGGAGCATGATTGTAACTACTCCGATAGTCCCCACTGCGAAGCGGAGCTTACCACTGACGTATGAAATTCTCACTCACTGGATGAGGGGACCATTCTCCCTATCCTAAGCCGATTATGAAAATGTTATTGACAGAGGGGTGAGTTGTCAACTCAGTGGTGCGTACATCGGTACCACTCAAATAGCACATACTGTAACAACCCAAGTTTTTTCCTTTACTAAAATTCCGCCTAATAGATAATTAAGAACATGTTAATAAGGAAAAGATGAAATAAAAATGGAATAAAATTCACAGAATTTATTTAATGTCTATCGTATTAGGTAAAAATAATAATTTTGCGATCTCGTGACGTTTGGTGACGTTCGGATTAATATTAGGCTATTTTCAGAATTTAATTATGACTCAAAGGAGTCTGTAAAATACACTAATATGATAATAATGTGAGAATATTTCAAGAAAAATATAAATATGAATAAGGAAAATTTATAGGTCACAACGATAGGTCCGAAATATTTTTAGGACGTTCGGACATAAATAGTTAATGAACGAAGACGATCAAAACTACACAGGGAAACATAAGAAGACTCTAGGGCCAAAGGCCACTAAAGCCACGGTTTCCTCTCTTTCACTCACGAAGCCACACACACAAGAGACCAAATCCATTTCCTTTCTTCTTCCAAGGAAATTCCAAAACCCTAAAGCCATCCAAAGCCCTAAGCTCCATCATCATCTCTTGTTCTCATCATCCTAATTCACTCTCAAATTAATCTAGAAAGCAAGCTAGTATCAAGGTTAGAAAATTCTCTTCAAGAAGAAGCCAAGCTCACAAGTTCTAAACCCTAATCTTCCATAACCTATGTTTGGCCTAATCATGTTCATGTTTTCATTTCTAGGTCAAGAAAGCCAAGCAAGCAAGCAAGGCTTGAATTCACCTTTCTTTAATTATCAAGAAGCTAGCAAAAGTGGGTAACTTGAGTTCGTTACCTTCTTGGATGGTAGATGGTGAATTATGTGTTTCTATGTATGTATGTATGTTTTTATGCATGTATGTATATAATTGCCAAATTGGATGCTAGGCTTAGAAAATGATTCTGAAGAGTTTTATAGCCTGGATTAGGGAGAATTCTTATGTGTTGTATATGTGTGGAGATCTCAAGTGGTTTTATGTAAAAAGAGGAAGAAAAGAGAGGAAAATCAATGAAACAGGTCTGCAGCTCGACAGAGCGCGCTAAGCGCAGCGCTAGGCGCAGCGCTGAGCGGCACGCTGAGTGGAGCGCTGAGCGGCTCGCTGAGCGGCGCGCTAAGCGGCTCCCTGCGTGTTTCCTGATTTAAATGTTGCAGCGTTAGCCGTTGAATGAAACTTTAATTCTGCTGTAATGATCTAAGATTAGAAGAGTTTATGGAACCTTCCTAAAACACAAATTCTAGTATTCCATGCTGTTGCTCTGATTGATATGCTGTAAGTGAAATAAACATGTTAAACATGCTTCTGCAATAAACTCTGTGAGGATCTTGATAGCTTACATGCATCTGTGATATACATAGTTAAAGACATGATAAGAGACTCTGAGATAAGTAAATATGCTGAAATGAACCATAGGGCAACGAGTATACCATGCTGCAGGTACTATTAATGCTGCTGAATAAGGGCCAATGCCCAATGCTGCTGAATTATGACTATATGCCACATGCTGAATAATGGCTATATGCCACATGCTGAAAAGGCTATATGCCTATGCTGAAAGGCCGTGATCACGTGAGCCGCTATGATCCCACCTCAGGAGGTCTAAGCATCCTGAATGTGGAAGCCCGCCACAGGTGGTGTCGAGATGGCATACTTGGAGGTGTGCGGTTACCACGCCTATGCATTGTCGAAAGGGGGCAAGCTTAGGTGGGGGTACAATATCCGCCCACTGTCGAGGGGTCCCGATGGGGCACACGACAGGTGGAAGCCCACCGCAGTGAGGTCAGGACAGTGTCGGCCTACACTGGAGGTGTGAGGTTATTCCGTCATACTAGTGTCACAGAGGACATTACTATGGTGGGAATAACACCTATTCTGTTATGCTGCTGTATTCTGTTACACTGCTATATGCTGCTATGTTGTTATATATTCTGTCATGCTGCTTTATTCTGTTATTCTGCTGTATTCTGTTAAATGTGTTATGCTGATGATTCCGCTGCATGTATTCTGCTGAACTCTGTTATGGCTGTATTGGACGATTCTGTGATGCATATCTGAGTGATTCTGGAATGTTGAGTGTACTCTGATTGTATGCTGTTATCCTGTCTGATTTGAATATATAATCTGCTGTTATGCCGTACCGTCAAGAGCACGCTCGAGACGGCTTATACGAAATGTTAATCAGCACGAGAATGTAGTAAGCAAGAGTAGTACCCATGTCACATAATAATGCTGATAAAGCCGTTCAGATAGGTCAGATAATAAATGATAGGGATTTTAGTATATATGCATGTTCACCTAGAGATCTCTGAGCGGCCTGAAGTCCGACATAATATAATGTACGATGCAGGAACTAAGTTATTCCACTGAGAACCTACCGTTCTCATTCCCCACTATTTTATGACTTCAGGTATCGAAGAAGATGAGTCTTGTTTTGATGATGCTGACGAGCCGCCCGCTGAACCATGAGCGGCTAGGATTGGAGGAGCCGAGAGAGATAGCTGTTTAGACTTTTGTCAAGGACGTACTGAGTAGCATTCCAGTAGTCCTTGTATTTTGATGCTGTATATTTTGGATTCTATATATGATATTTTGAGCTATGTACATATTATGTATACAGTGACATGACTTTGTATGGTGGACCCATGGATGTGTATTGCCTGTTTTACTTATCATAATGTTATCCGCTTTGTTAGTATATTTGTTTATTTCCAACGCATGGCTCTATTACAGTATTGATGTAATACAAGTGAAAAATTTAAAATGGGTCCTTATTTTCTTAAGCTACCACTATTTTCTAAAAGACAATTACGGACTAAAGTATTCCGATCAGATAGCAAACAACCTAGTGAGCATTATTTACTACGTACGGGTAAACAGTTAGCTAGGGTGTTTCACATATTATCTTTCATATGATTAAATGTCCATCTATTAATTGTGAGTACAAATCACTAGTCTCAAGCCTCTCATTTGTGGGAGAGGGAAGGGGACAGATGCTTGAGACAAGTGATTTGCATCCGATTTTCTTTTGCTTTATTATTTACAGTTTTCTCCTTTTAAACATAATCCGATTTTAAGTAGTGAAACCTAGCTAATGTATTTGTTTTCCCCTCCTAATAGGCATAGATGATAGATCGTAAACTTGAACCATTTATTGATGAATACTGAGGGGAAAAAAACTGATATTTCATTAGAAAAAGCGAAATAATACTTTCCTTTTGATTGTTAAAGTATTGAAAGAGTTTACTCTTAATTGGATGCTAAGTGTTGACGTATCATAATAAGCATATGGGTTTGGCATATCCTTTAATCCCAAGCAGAAAAAATGAGCATAGCTTTAGCATATTCCCTTTATTCCCGCTGGGACTCTTGCTACGCTTTAATTAAAGTTTGAAGGACCACCTTTGTTTGTTCTCTATATCTTCTCTTTTTTCTTCTCTTTTTTCTTCCAACAATTAATTCGCACATGATATATAATCCCCCTCCTCTCTCTCTCTCTCTCTCTCTCTCTCTCTCTCTCTCTCTCTATTAAAAGAATATGTTAGATAAATAAATATCACTATTAGATTATTATTATTATTATTACTATTATTATTATTTCTAGTTATCAGTCTCATAACCCCGTTGTGATGCTGGTGCCGCCGCGTAACGGCATATGCCTAAATTATTATTATTTTTTGGGTTAATTAAGTTTTTATTCCATGTAATTTGAAAAAGTTTGGTTTTAGTCCCTCTGTGTAAGTTTTGGTCCCTTAAAAATAGAAAAATTTGGTTTTAGTCCATGTTAACGGTTGAGGGGTAACGGTGCTGACGTGACGCTTGACGTCGCTGACGCGGCTTGACACGTGGACACGCCACGTAGGCGGTGCAGATCGGTTCGGATCTATCCGTTTTCCACGACCCGACCCGCCCATTCTTTAAAAATTAAAAACCCTAAAAAACCAAAATCCCCAAATCTTCATCCCCCCACTCGAGCACCCACCTGCACGCACCCACCTGCACCACCACCGCTTCGTCGTCTGCCGCCGTCGCCTCCCCTAACGCCGGTATTCCACTTCCTCGACTTCCCCTTCGTCGTGCGCGACTCGTCTTCCCCTTCATCGTGCGCGCCTCGACTTACCCTTCGTCGTGCGCACCTCGACTTCCCCTTCGTCGTGCGCGCTAGGCCGTCGTGCATTCGGTGGTCCTGCTCGCGAGGCCCTCGTGGTTGAGTGGCCGTCGTCGTGCTCGCGAGGCCCTCGTGGTCCTGCTTTATGTTTCGTGCTACTGTTTTTTGCTTTGTGTTTTCTACTACTGTTTTGGACTTTGTGTTTATAAAAGTCTTGCACTAATGTAGCAGATTATCATTATGTTGCTGATTTATGTCCACTGAATGTTGCCCCTCCAATATTGCACCTGAGCATTTGTTTCTGACATTTGTTTCTCAGTTGGATTTATGTTGATGTTGTGCACAGGGTTGTGGGGACCGACACGTGCTGAGAAAATCATCAAACATAGTGTTGTGGGGAAGTCTTGACTGGGACCGACACGTGGGGACCAAACACAGTGCGTAGTGTCAGAGGCAGAGGTTGTTAATTGTGTTTTTTAATGGTTTGCAGTATATAATAATGCTTGTGGGACATACTATTTTAGAATAATGCTTGCAATTTTTGAAATGGTTTTGTGTTTAGAATAATGATTTGGTTGAAAAGGGCATTGCGTGTGCCACAAATTTTGAAGTTCCGAATGTGGACTAAGACATATTATTCTCATAATGCATCTTGATATATTCAAGCAACGTAGGCCTAATAATGCCAAAGTATTAATTTTCTCTGTTATTGTCAAACCTAAGTAAAA
>QANU01000451.1:0-32580 GCA_003254905.1 Nissolia schottii
TAGAGTAGTAAAATAAGGTATAAAATCCACTTATCAAACTACCCCACACTTGAACAATTGCATTTCCTCATGCAAGAAACTTAAGAACTTATGTAGATTCAAAATGAAAACAAAATATTTTTGGTGCGGCGACACTATTTACATCCCCCTACAAAGCCGCGAAACTCAGGGAGGCACTTAAGCCGACTCACTAATTACCAACAGTTGTGCATGATTTATGACAATTCAAAAATTAAAGTGTAATTTAGACAGAAGATAATATCATTGTGCATCAAAACTAATTCCCTTGGCATATCAATCATGAACGAAGAATAAGTCAAGGCATGTTAAAATCAATTGAGCCTCACAGGTTAGTGTGTGTCATTCATCACTCAAAGTGTATAGGTTTATTTAATGCTCTCTCAAACACTGCACTAGAGTCGCCTCCATAGTCTTGACTTTCTTCTAAGCATCATGAATCACCATTATATACATGACATGCATCAAGAGGTCTTTTAAAGGTTGTAATGAGGCCAAGGTCAAGGTAGGATGTTCATATGGCCAGTGAGCTAAAGCTTTAAGACTTAGTAGAATTCATTGGCATATGTGCTTAAACAACGATGTACGGACCTTGATCTTCATTGGCTTCTCTTGTCACTGCTTACTCATAGCTTAGGGAAGAGTTTCTATTGGTGCACCTAATTGGTTGTTTTTGAAAAATTGCACCATATTTTTTTTTTTTTGGGAATCAATAGAGTAACTGTTTGTTCTCACCCTACTTGAATGTTACATGGCCTCATGTAACCCCACACTTATTGTTTAGCACATATAAACAAATGGACCTTAATTCTCCTAAGCCCTAAAGCTAGGTGTATCATGGTTTTTCTTGGTTTAATGGCTCGTAATGGGTTAATTATACAAGAAAAGGGTTCAAGGCTCAAAGGGGCTAACAAGGGTCACATATTCAAGGTAGGCTTATATAGATATGTAAGCTAATTGCACAAGAAATGCCTCAATCATATCACATGTCATATACAAAGGTAAAAATGCAATGCAAAGAATCAGGAAAATCCTGGACTTGAGCACTAGTGAGTGTACACACAACAAAGAAATGAATGACATGTAGTGTTGTCATCCAATAAACGGCTCAAAAGCTTACTAGGTAATATCTTCAATTAATTAGAACATGCCAAGATTTATAAAATGCTCAATCAAACATAATGCCATAATTAAACAATGCACAGTGCACAACTCAATCATCAATTTAGTCTAAATTACACCTAATTGATGAATGTCACAAGTAATGCACAGTTAAAACTCTTAACTTCCCCACCCCACATTTGAAAAATTTACTAGTTTTGATGCACAAAATAGGGCAAGAAAGAAAAAGACAAAGATAAAACAAATAAATAAGAGATAAGGAAAGAAAAGCTCACAAACGGTGGGTTGTCTCCCACCCAGCACTTTTGTTTATCGTCCTTAAGTTGGACGTTGATAGCAGCTTCCTTGATCATGGGTTGGCAAGAAATTGGACCTCCATTTCCTCTTAGAGATTTCTAACAGTATCGTGATATGGCTTCAGACAATGTCCATTGACTGCGAATGTACTGGTAGTCTTTGGATCCTTGAGCTCGATTTTACCGTACGGGTGTACATTGCTAATCTCATAAGGACCATCCCACCGAGATCGGAGCTTTCCAGGCATGAGTTTGAGCCTAGAATTGTAAAGCAACACCAATTGTCCTTCTTGAAATGATTTGAGTAGAATGTGCTTGTCATGGAACAATTTGGTTTTTTCTTTGTAGAGCCTGGAATTCTCATATGCATCCAACCGGAGTTCTTCCAGTTGTTGGAGTTGCAATTTCCGGTGGCTCCCAGCTTGCTCTAAATCCATATTGCATTGCTTTACAGCCCAATATGCTCGGTGTTCCAATTCTACTGGCAAGTGGCAAGGCTTGCCAAATACCAATCGAAAGGGACTCATCCCGATAGGAATCTTGTATGCGGTCCTATAGGCCCAAAGAGCATCATCTAATCGCAACGACCAGTCCTTCCTGTTGGGTTTAACCATTTTTTCCAGGATTCCCTTGATTTCTCTTTGGACACTTCTGCTTGCCCATTTGTTTGGGGATGGTAGGGAGTGGATACCCTATGAACAACCCCGTACTTTCGGAGCAAAGCTTCCATGCGCCGATTACAAAAATGTGTTCCCTGGTCACTAACGATCGCTCTCGGCATTCCACACCTGAAAAGATGTTAGACCGGACAAAAGACACAACTAGGGCAGCATCGTTAGACCTGGTGGCAATGGCTTTAATCCATTTAGATACATAATCGACAGCCAAAAGAATATAAGTATAACCATGAGAAATAGGAAATGGGCCCATGAAATCAATCCCCCATACATCAAAACTTTCACAAAATAACAGTGGTTGTTGGGGCATTTCATTTCTCCAAGAGATGTTACCTGTTCTTTGACATTGTTCACAGGATTTACAGAATTCATAAGCATCCTTAAATAATGAGGGCCAATAAAATCCTGAATCTAATACCTTTCTGGCTGTGCGTTGTGGTCCAAAGTGGCCACCACTTGCAAATGTGTGACAGAATTTGAGAATGGACTCAAACTCAGAGCTTGGAACACATCGTCTAATTACTTGGTCACTACCAATTTTCCACAGATAAGGGTCCTACCATATATAATATTTAGCATCGCTCTTTAGCTTTGCTAATTGAGTTTTTGAAAAATGTGGAGGCCCTTTATGGGAAACCAAGTAATTTACGAAATCTGCATACCAAGGTCTTTCAGATATCATTAATAAGGATTCATCGGGAAAGTCATCCCGAAGTGGAAATGGATCGGCTGAGATGTGCGTTAGGCGACTTAGGTAGTCTGCTACTAGATTTTCTGCTCCACTTTTATCTTTAATTTCTAAATCAAATTCTTGGAGCAGTAGCATGCATCTAATTAGCCTTGGTTTAGCCTCAGGTTTTTTCAGAGGGTACTTAAGAGCTGCGTGATCCGTATACACCACTACTTTAGAACCAAGCAAATAAGATCGGAATTTATCAAGAGCAAACACTATAGCTAAAAGTTCTTTTTCGGTAGGGTGTAATTACATTGTGCGGCATCCAAAGTCCTTGAGGCATAAGCTATGACATGCGGAAACTTACCAACCCTTTGGGAAAGCACAACACCTACCGCATGGTCAGAGGCATCGCACATTATTTCAAATGGCAAGCCCCAATCCGGTGGTTGGATGATAGGAGTTGTCGTCAAGGCATGCTTCAAGGTGTCGAATGCTTTCCTGCACTTATCATCAAAAACAAAGTCTGTATCTTTGTGCAACAGGAAGGTAAGGGGATGCGCGATCTTGCTAAAGTCCTTGATGAATCTTCTGTAAAAACCTGCATGGCCAAGGAAAGAACGAATCTCCCGCACACAGGCGGGGTAAGGCAAAGAAGAAATCACATCTATTTTGGCAGGGTCTACGGCAATTCCTTTACTAGAGACTACGTGTCCTAAAACTATACCTTATTGTACCATAAAATGACATTTTTCATAATTTAAAACAAGGTTAGTTTCAATGCAACGTTGAAGTACTCTAGCAAGGCTTTCTAAACAAGAATCGAAAGAAGTTCCAAAGACAGTAAAGTCATCCATAAAAACTTCCATACAATCTTCCAGAAAATCAGAAAAAATACTCATCATACAGCGTTGGAAAGTAGCAGGTGCATTGCAGAGTCCAAATGGCATCCTTCGATAGGCAAATGTACCAAAAGGACATGTGAAGGTGGTCTTTTCTTGATCCTCAGGGGCAATATGAATCTGGAAATAACCTGTATAACCATCAAGAAAACAGTAATGAGATTTACCTGCCAGTCGTTCAAGCATTTGGTCGATGAAGGGCAGAGGATAGTGATCCTTGCAGGTGGCATTGTTGAGGCGATGATAATCAATGCAAACCCGCCAGCTATTTTGCACTCGAGTGGGGATCAACTCATTGTTTTCATTCTTGACCACTGTAATTCCAGACTTTTTCGGGACCACTTGAACTGGGCTCACCCACTCACTGTCTGAAATATGATATATAATGCCAGCTTTTAAAAGCTTCATTACTTCCTTTTTCACAACATCTTGAATGAGTGGATTAAACCGTCTTTGCGGTTGTCTAACTGGCTTTGCTCCTTCTTCCAGAAGTATCCTATGGGTGCATGTAGAAGGACTGATTCCAGTGATGTCGTCTATGGTCCATCCAATGGCTTTCTTGTGCTTCTTGAGTACACTGACCAACCTTTCTTCCTCATGGGAGGAGAGATCATTTGCTATAATCACTGGTAGCGTGGCATCTTCTCCTAGGAAAGTGTACTTGAGATGAGAAGGAAGAGCCTTCAACTCTGGACTTGCTACTTTGCTGTCTATACCTGCAACTTTACTTACTTCTAAAACAGGAGATGAGTTAAGTACATCAAATTTAGAATTTGCAAAATTATCATCCAAACCTTCTTGGAAAGACTCATCTATTTGCTTACAGACAGAACACAAGTTACTAACTCCATTACAATTAGGGCATTCAAATTCTGGTGTTAATTCTAGCATTTTATCAGCCCAAATATCATAAGCATCCAAAATTAAAGAGTCAATAACATCAATTTGAAAAACTGAATGTTCCTCAGAAGGGTAATGCATTGCTTCAGGTAAACCAAATTGCACATGCATGTCCCCGCATTCCATGGATAATGAACCAGCATGTACATCAATCTTAGCTCGTGCGGTTTTCAAAAATGTGCGTCCTAAGATTAATGTAGGCTGGTTTACATTCATGTCATTTTCCATTTCCAATACATAGAAATCTGCGGGAAATATTAGATCATTTACCTTAACCAAGACATCTTCCAAAATACCTTCTGGTCTGGCGGTACTTTGGTTAGCAAGTTGTATGATTAATCCAGTAGGCTTAAGAGTTCCCGTGTGCAAAGATTGGTAAATAGACTTCGGCATAACATTGATTGCGGCTCCTAAATCTGCCAAGGCTTTTGTGAATAATCTTTGTCCTATGACACATGGAACTAAAAACGTACCTAGGTCTGGGCATTTAGGAGGTAATGGACTGGATTTGGTGATAGATGACACATTTGCACCCATGCTGACTTGTGCGGTGTCTTTCAACCTTCCCTTGTTGGTACACAAGTCCTTCAAGAACTTTACATATTTTGGAATTTGTCTGATTACCTCAAGCAAGGGAATGTTTACCTCCACCTTCCGGAATGTCTCCAAAAATTCTTTTTCGAGTTGAAGTGCAGCAGCGGACTTGGGTTTAGGGCCTTTATGCGGGAAAGGAAGTGGGACTGGTGCTTCTCCTGTCTGCACTGGTTCCGGGCACCTATTAGATTCCTTGGTCTGCTTTAAACCTTCTGCTCCGGTATCACCTTCAGAGTCTTCTTCTCTGGCTTTTTTCCTGGAGTCTTTTTCTTCAATGTGCTCGCCAGAGTCTTCGGCATCTTCAACCTGTGGTGCCTGCAAAATAGTACCAGATCTTAAGGTGATAGCACTTACATTTGCTCTGGGGTTTGGAACAGTCTGTGAGGGAAGATGTAATGAGCTGCTCGGCTGTGACTGCTTGTTTGAATGGATTTCATTTTGGATTGCTGACAAGGCAGCCTCATATTTTTCTGAGATGCCTGCATATCCTGCATCATTTTCATCATATCTTGTAATATAGAATTTTCAGGTGCAGGTGCAGCTTGTGGAAATTGTGGAGAGGGATGGAACTGTTGTTGTGGTACGGTTTGGAACTGCTGTGACCTCTGCGGAGGAGGTACATATCTTCTTTGTTGTTGTGGTGGTGGGAATGGTTTTGGTTGCGGTTGCGGATTTAGTGTGTTCGAGTTGTTACTCCACTTGAACGTCGGGTTATCCTTCCAGCCTGGGTTGTAGTTATTACTGTAGGGGTCATACCTCTGCTAGTTGGACTGATCAGGCTTACCCGGAAACATTGCCGCAACTGTGGAAGTCTCGTCCCAGAGTAGTGGACACTGCTCGGGAAAATGAGAGATGCCATCGGGGCAAAGAGAGCATACCGATTGAGTTTGGTGTCCCATGGCCATAACACTGACCATTTCTGCTAGTTTATCAATCCTTTCAGTAAGAGACACGTACTCATGGTTGGGGCGGTCAATAGCAACTTCACATGCTCTTTTGGTGTTCCGATTTGCTCGCATTTCGTATCTTGAATGATCAGCCATCTCACTGATCAATTGTCTGGCTTCTTCTGGTGTTTTCCTGTTCTTTAGAATACCACCAGCAGCGGAGTCAATCCATTTCCGATCCATGAGGCATAGACCTTCGTAGAAATGTTCCAATAGTTGTACGTCAGTGAACCCATGGTGTGGGCACATGTCGCACAAGCTTTGGAATCTTTCCCAATATTCTCCTAGGGTCTCATCGGGCTTCTGTTGGATTCCAGAAATTTCTTTCCGTAGAGCGGAAACTCGGCTAGCTGGGAAGTATTTTTCAAGAAACAGTTTCTTTAAGCCCAGCCAACTATTTACTGCTTGGTACGGAATACTGTAATACCAGTCTCGGGCCGCACCTTCCAGAGAAAATGGAAAAGCTTTAAGCTTTACCAAGTCAGGTGTGGAGGACTGCGATATCATAGTATTACAGGTCATCACGAACACCTTGAGATGGCGGTGTGGGTTTTCTGACGGCAAGCCATGGAACTTGGGCAGATGATGTAAAAAGTTGGACTTTATTTCAAAGTCCATAGCATCGTCAGGGAAAACTACACCGGATGGCTCATAAGAATAATCATGGGCTGCCAACTGGCCCTAAGTTTGGGCAAGATTCGCCATGTCTCCTGTCATAAAAATAGTATTATCAGTAGTAACAGGGGGTTCTCTTTGTTGCCTCGATTCTCGCCTAAGTCTCCTTAGCGTTCTTTCGATTTCAGGATCAAAATTGGCTAAGGTAAGGTCAGGCAAGGAACGAGTCATACATGAGAACTGAAACTAAATAACAAAAAGGAAAAAGAATGGAGAGAGAAGAAAAGATTTGGCTAAAATTGTTTCCCCGGCAACGGCGCCAAATTTGACGCTCACCAAAACATCGTTAGATTTTAGTGCGCGATCAAATAGTAATTTATAAACCAAGTAAACCCCAAAAGCGTAGTAAGGGGGGTTAACCTAGGTCGTTTCCCAAAGAAGCAATTTTAGAACCAAATCAATAGTTAAGTAAATCGGGGGGTTTTGTTTGATGAATTTAAAAGAGATTAAAATGAGATTAAAACAACAATGATAAATGCAATATCCTGCATATGGCATTACTAGATCAAGGATTAATTCTCATCAGTTCCCAATTAATTATTCATGAAAGGAGATGTTGTTTATTAGTTGTAATCTCTAACTAATATGCAATTCACTTAAGAAACTACGATCGTCAATCTCTTAAGCATTTGTTAATACGGGTTTAAAACCAAGATCTCGGCATTAAGACTTAATTAAGCACCAATTGCACAACCTAATCAAATCTGATTAGCTCTCCAAAAGTTCCTCAATCATAGTTTAACAAATCATACAATCGTCAAGATTCATTAACTTAGATTAACCTTAACTAATGACATGCAATCGCTATATCATTAATCAAGGGTGGAACGATTCATGCATAATCATTAAGCGCAAGACCTCAAATCAACCTTTAATCTAGCGTTACCACATGCAAGATATTTGAGAAACTATTCCTCCATGTTGGGAGGATTAAAGCTCAAAGTAAATAAAGAGAAAGAAAGAAGTAAATAACAAGACGGAAAGATGTAAATGACAACGGAAGATTAAAACAAGTAAAAAGCAAGAAAGAGTAAATGAAGAGAATGAAAGAGTAAATGGCAAGGAGAAATGAAACAATAGAACCTGGAACTAATTCGGCAGAACTTCGTTACAAAGCTTGAAAGGAAAAAGACTTCAAAGTATTTACTAACATAAACCTAAAATGCTTAAAATGGAAATGTAAAAAGTGAAGAAATATGAAAGGAAATGGTGGAGTCCTCGGCCTAAGAGAGCTTAGGGGGAGGGTGGAAGGGATGCTCAAAATGAATGCCTTGGCCTCCTATTTATAGGCCAAGGTTCGACAGGATCGCTCAGCGGTTTAGCACCGCCGCTGAGCGATTTAAGCACTGGCGCTGAGCGGCTGAGTCAATCTCGGCGGCTTACGCGGCTTCATTAAATGTTCTGGTCAGCTTTTGCAGGGCGGCGCCGGAATCTGAGCTGGCTCCAGGCTGGCGCATTAAATACGCCAGTGCAAGTTGGTACCTTCGCTGAGCGAATAGAGGTTCACCGCTGAGCGCTTCATCTTCGTTGAGCGATGGCGTGTTAGCCGCTGAGCGATGGTTGCTGTTTCGCTGAGCGGTGGAGAGTTAACCGCTGAGCGGTCTTGCGGTAATTTGCCAATTCTGCTTCTTTTTCTTCTTTTGCCCTTGGCCACATTTTCTCTTCATATCTTCAATGATCCTTTTGAATCTTCATTCCCTGAAATCCAGAATAGAAAACTCCAAAAGAAATATTAAATTCTAAGAGTAGAATAATACCTAATCTTATCATTTTCTTAATTTCTCTCAAAAGAGGATAATGTGTAAAAACATATTGAATAAGTGTTAAACCCTACACATTTAAGCATGAATTGCTCATTTATAGAGTAGTAAAATAAGGTATAAAATCCACTTATCACCAAGGTTTACCCACTTTCTAGGAAGGTTTGGTATTGGGAAAGAAGCTTGGAGTAGAATCCTAATAAGCTTTAAAATTCCAAAGCTTGCTGCCTCCTTTGCTCCAAGATGAAAAACTTGAGAATGGAGGATGAATGTTGAGTCTTAGGGGGAAATGTGATGTGTTTTTCTCTTGTTGGTGAGTGTAAGAAAATGAAAGAAAATATAAGGAGAATTGGGGTTATAGGTTCGGTTTTGGGGAAGCAAGGAGACAAGGCAATAGTGCTCAAACTTTCCAAGCCAAAGAAATGTGCTTAAAGGGGCTTGCTTGCTATGTATTTATAGAGGGTTTGGGAATAAATTTTTTCTCCCAAAAGCTGAAGAAGGAGCATGGTTTTGGGCAGCATTTTGGGGAGAAATTAATTTAATTTTCACAAATGGTGCATGATGGAGTAAGGTGGTGAATAGTGGAAGGTATGGGTAGAGGTAAAGTGGGTGTAAGATAGGTAAGGTGGTGTAAGAAGGTTGTTGGTAGGGTGGCTGCCAATTTGATGGCTAATTTTCTCCAAAAATTGTTACGTGTTTGGTCGTTAAGTGTTTGTGTACTTGTATAGTCATACATGTGCTAAAATTTAATGGATATCGTAAAAATTATCTAGACATAAAAACACTAAATTCTAAATTTTCTAAGAAGGAATTTAAATTAATCCAAGGTACTTGTAATTTACTTTCGTAAAAGTGTATTTTACCAGTACCTTTGATATTTAATTAAATTCTGGCAACGTTAGAAAATTGATCCAGATTCTCGCGAAATTTCACGTAACCGCGAAACCATTACCTTGCTTGGAAATTTTTGAAAATAATTTTAGTGATTTAAATTTCCAGTCTAAATAAATGGCTCGTGTATTTATTTATTACTTGAAATCCTTTCTAAGGAAAAAGTAGGATGTTACATTCCACCCCCTTAGAGAAATTTCGCCCCGAAATTTCAGCATTGCTAAAACATCTGGGTATCCTCATTTTTAGTTTGATGTACTAGTTACTTACCCTGAACATGATCGTCTATATCTTGTGCTTCTTTGGCTGACATGGTGAAAACTCGTCCAACCCGCTAGGCTGGGGTTGCTTGGCAATTCCTGGCAAAATGACCGCTTTTCACGCACTTGAAGCAGACATTCTTCCCAGCTAAACAGGTTCCCCAGTGTAGCTTGCCACACTTTTGACAAGGGTGGGTTTCTTTCTTCTCCTTGTTGTTCTCCACTAGCATCTTGCCCTTGAGCACTTTCCTCCGGTTATGGTCCTGGTTGAAACTGGTCCTGGGTCTGACTCGGTCCCTGTTGTTGCTGGTGTTGGTATTGGGCTTGAAAAGGTTGCATTCTCCTTTGTTCTTGCAAGACGCTTCCTTGCTCGGCCATCTTCCTTTTGTTCCTTTCGTTCCTCGCTGCAGCCAGGTTCTTGCCGCATCCTCCAGGGTCAGGCACTTATTTACGAGGGTGGCGTAGCCGTGCATGTCCAAATGATTGATGGACATCTGGAGCTCTGGCTACAATTCTCTTGGGTAATTCCTACATTTCCACTCCTCATCAGGGTTCAGCTTGTATGTGCGAGAGTATCAGCACAGTTTCTCGAATGTTGCGGTGTACTCCGCCACCGTCATCTCGCCCTGTTTGAGCTCCAGAACTTGGCCTCCTTCTGATCTCTAAGTCCTCAAGGAAAATACTTGTTCATGAAGGTGCGGGTGAATTGTGTCCAAGTAATCAGGGCTTCCCTTTGCTCTAGGGGACCTAGTGGTGTTCCACCATTCCGTAGAGGCTTTTTTTAGCTTTCTTGTGGCAAACCTGACTTATTGAGCACGAAACATCTTTGAAGACTTGTTCGATTTCTGTCAACCAGTTATGGACTTGTTCTGGGTCCATAACTCCCTCAAAGGTAGGAAGGGGTGCCTTTGTAAACTCTGCGTACTTCTCGGCATCAACTCCTTGCACCGTAGGGGGTGCATTCCTTTGAGTGGTAGTGTCTTCCATCCAGTTTTCTTCTCGGCTCATCTCTCTAATGAGGTCTATGAAGTCCGTAGGCTTGGGGTTACATCGTGTATGGTCTCTTGCACCTGCACAAATCCCGAGTTGATTAGGCTCAAGAAAGGCTAGTGTACATAAATTCAGCACACACAACTTCGAAGGAGTATACACCGTTAACATGCTTGGAACCATAATGCGGTATAGTCCTCAGGTTCACTTGGACTGACTGCGCTGATACCAAATGTACAACCCTGCTAGTTGCTTATACTATAGTCATAAACAATGCTCACAGGGTTGTTAACTGCTTTGGTCTGGATAATTCTAGCCCTATACTTATCTTTGAAAAATATTCTTTTACTGAAAATATGGACCAATTTTAAAACTTTTTCCTTCCATTATTAAAACATGAAATATGAGCCATGTGTATTTGGGAAGGCATACATATATAAGCAAGCGATAGAGTCTATAAGACTCAAGCGTTTAATAGAATAACAGATAAGTAACCACAACAAACTCATAGAAAACATAATATAAATCCAGTCAGACAGGTCCATAAACAGTTACACATAGGTTTATACTTACATATTACAATTATTGCACTTAAGAGCTAATGGCATAACTAATCCATTTAGCTGTTACAAAATACACTATGATGCGTATGTACACATTGTTGTTCTGCTGCCTTCCTTATAACCTCTTGATGCCAAGGTCTTTACTCGTTCAGTGAGGCCCACTCCGCTCTGGCGTACTCATCGTGCTCGCCTGGAATTATAAATAAGTGGGGGATAAGAACGTCGGGTCCTCAGTGGGAATCCTTGGGAAATACTATTCATTTTTGCTTCAATTATGATCCAGGCCACTCAGGAGATCTCTAGGTGTCAAAGTATACTAAACTTCCTACTCATTTTATTCTTTTCTAGTCTTGAGCAGCTTTATCTACTTTACTAGGTGACTGGGGGTTTCTAGTCTTGATATTACCTAATGAGCATGCTTTTTATTACTTATTTGTTTAAGTTGCGTGATATAGGATCACATAGTTGCGTATCGTTTATATCTCCTAGAGGCAGTCTTCTGAAGACCAATTGCCTTACATACATCATATAC
This sequence comes from Nissolia schottii, assembly GCA_003254905.1. Classification (NCBI taxonomy): domain Eukaryota; kingdom Viridiplantae; phylum Streptophyta; class Magnoliopsida; order Fabales; family Fabaceae; genus Nissolia; species Nissolia schottii. The sequence goes on from QANU01000451.1 coordinate 11,801, forward strand.
ATACATCACATACTTATGCATGAAGGGATCAGGGGAGTTCTCTTACGCGTCCTGTCAAGTTCTCCTATTAGGGCAGCGTCCTTCTTATCATATTATGTCCATCATTCCCCTTTGCACACCGTAGGACCGTCATCCCCTTTCAATGTACAACCTACTCCGTATCCGTTAAAATTAATGGTAGAGCTCATACCACACGCACATTTTGCGCAGACATATATAATATAAGTAACCATCACTATATGCAGGGTGGTGAGGGGTCGGCCCTTTCGACGTGGCCAGGGGTGGACTCTTGACATCATGTTATCTTAGTTTCGTTTCTTAACGTGTCTTACTTTCATATCGTGACTTTCTTTACTTTTCGAGTTTTTACTTTTTGTTCATCATCTTTTAACTTTCTTTGTATTTATATCATATCTTTCTTTGCAAGTTTGTAGGCTTGCTTTCATAACATTTACCATTCCTTCTTGCTAGAATGTGAGGGGCGTGCCCGTAGACGTGCTAAGAGAAGGGGTTTCTATTATATAACTAAGTACATATCTATGGGGTCTTCTGAGCCCATTGTGACCAGAACCCTCCTAAAATGTTACATTTTCCCTAAGGTACATTTTTTTATCTTTCCAGAGTTAGGTGATTACTTTCTAGTGATCTATGGCTGTCCTAAAGCCCTAGTGACAACCATACCCTCATGATACATACTAAGATAATTATAGTACATAATATACAATCATCATACGCAAAATTAAAGTGGGATAATGCTTGTTGGAAAATGTGGACCCTCAAGGACTTCTCAGGTCACTTAGCTACCTTGTCAGTGATTGTTCAGCAACCTAGGGTTCTTTAGGTCGCTCAGCGAACTCTGGAACCACTCAGGTCGCTCAATGGCCTGACGCAAAACTGTGGGACAAATTTGCTTCCGTGCATGTTTTTCTCATTTTTTCAAACTTTTTCTCACGCACTCCTCTTAGGGTTTCTAACACACATTCCAACAATGCACAAGAAAATATTATAGGCTTCCAAAAACACAGAAACCCAAACATATACATCATCAACATACATATAGCACATACACACTATATTTTTCAACACACAACACACATAAATCACCAAGGTGGTGATTTAGCCAAGTTTCTACGAAGGTTTGGTGTTGGGAAAGAAGCTTGGAGTAGAATCCCAATAAGCCTTGAAATTTCAAAGCTTGTTGCCTCCCTTGCTCCAAGATGAAAAACTTGAGAATGGAGGATGAAGGTTGAGTCTTAGGGGGAAATAAGATGGGTTTTTTCTCTTGTTGGTGAGTGTAATAAAATGAAAAAAAAGATGAGGAGAATTGGGGCTAGAGGTTCAGTTTTGGGGAAGCAAGGAGACAAGGCAAGAGTGCTCAAACTTTGCAAGCCAAAGAAATGTGCTTAAGGGGCTTGCTTGCTATTTATTTATAGAGGGTTTGCAGATGAAAATTTTCTCCCAAAAGATAAAGGAAGAGCACGGTTTCGGGTTGCATTTGGGGGAGAAATTAATTTAATTTTCACAAATGGTGATATGATGGAGTAAGGTGGTGAATAGTGGAAGGTATGGGTTGAGGTAAGGTGGGTGTAAGAGGGTTGTTGGTGGGGTGGCTGCCAATTTGATGACTGATTTTTCTCCAAAAACTGTTAAGTGTTTGGTCATTAACTGTCCGTGTACGTGTACGTGTACATGTATAGTCATACATGCGCGAAAATTTAACGGATATTGTAAAAATTATCTAAACATAAAAACACTATATTCTAACTTTTTTAATAAGGAATTTAAATTAATCCAAGGTACTCATAATTTTACTTTTGTAAAAGTGTGTTTTACGGGTACCTTCGATATGTAATTAAATTTTGTCGACGGTAGAAAATTGATCCGGATCTCACGGAATTTCGCGAGACCGCGAAACTTGTAACATCCTACTTTTCCTGAGGAAATTTTTGCGTGATAAATAAAACGCGCACCAATTATTTGGGACCGATAGGTGTAATTAAGGACTATTTTCTAAAAATATTAGTCAAAATATTGATGCCGTGACCTCGCAGAAATTTCGCGAGAAAAATCGGAACTCGTTCTGGTATTCCCCAGAATTTAAATAAGTGTTTGGGATATCCAATAATTACACTCTTACAAGGAGAAAAATTTGTGGGCACCTAATATTGATTTAAATTCCTCATTTTAAATGTCCGCTTTATGTAGAATTTCGAGTAGGAAATTTTTGTGTCGTCAGTTAATTTTTCGCGTGCATGCTTGCGCGCATAACCAGACAATTAACGAACAAACGGGATTGGAAATTGCTTGAAATTTCAAGCCAAGTGGCTCCCTCACTTGTAACGTGGCAGAGGCCATGCCCCCATCACCTACCCTATCAAATCACCTCACACACTATTCACTCATCATCACCATCCTAAGTTCAAGTTAAAACTTAACTTTTTTCTCATTTTCCTCACCTCACCGAACTCCAACTCTCTTAGTTTCCATCTCCAATTTCATCTCTTTTCTTTCTTTTCATTCTCCCTATTACCCCTGAGCTCTCAAACACACACCCCTGCACATACTCACTCTTGCCTTCACACACTCCCTTAGAAGAGGGCAATCGGCAGCTTGGAACTCCAAGCAACTGGAGGAGCTCTCCTCAAAGTTTTCCCCATCCATCCTTCTCAAAAAGTGGGTAAAACCCCTCTATGCATGTGTTTTGTGAAAAAAAAAATATGTATGATCAATTGTGGAAATATGCTTGTGTTTGTTGGGTGTTCGTTGGTTGTAAAAAAAATGTGAAAGACTGAATGATTGTTGTGTGCGAAATATCATGACTTTGAGAAAAGAAAACAGAAATCATTTTACAGGTCTATGGTCATTCGAGTGACCAAAGTCATGGTCATTCGAATGAACCATGAAACTTATCAAAAATGAATGCAGAATTTGGTAATCATTCGAATGACACTGCGCAAGAAAATCTTTGTAAAACTAAGTCAGAAAGTAGTCATTCGAATAACTAGGCCTTGGGTCATTCGAATGAAAACCCAAAATTTTGATGAGAATTTTTCCAAGTACCAGGCATTCGAATAACTTGAAATAGTCATTCGAATGAATAATCCATTTTGATGAAACTAAGTGCAAGGCCTAGGTCATTCGAATGACCCAACTAGGGCCATCCAAATGGCCCTTTTTAAGAATGAATCTGAAGGGAAGTTCTTGGACATTCGAATGGCCCACTGGGTGCCATTCGAATTACTCAAGCATTCGAATGATCCTGGGGTGTCATTCAAATGACTTAGAGTTACAACCCCTACAAGTTATGTTTTCGTTATCTGTTAGAGTACGTAGTATGTATCTTTGTTTGCTAGCATCATATGGACCCGATTGCCGCTAGGACCATAGGGCAACAGTAGATCACTAGAAAATGTAACACCTAACTTAAACAAAGATCATAACTGAACCCTAAGAAATGAGGAAATTTCTTAAGAAGGTCCCGACCGACAGGGGCTTAGTGTACCTTGAAGAAAAGTACGTAGTTATGCAATAGGAAATTCCCCTCTCTTGGCACGTCATACCTGACAAGCCCTCTCCAGTTTTGCAAGGTGAACTGGTCTAAAGATTAAGAAATGCAGGCATAGGCCTGAACACAGGTTTTAACCAGGACGCCCAAGAAAGAAAGAAAGAAAAGTAAAGATCAAGTTAAAGTAAAGAAATTTAAGGCCGTCGGTAAGGGGCGTGCGAAGAGCTCAAGTTAAGGAGAAAGATAAGCAAGGTACGAGTCCACTCCTGTCGACACCGCGAGGGCAGCCTCTCAACATCTGGCATGCTGGATGGTCACCTCCTACCTCCCGCCGATGAGAGATGCTTACGAGCAGTTGTGGTTAGCTACCACTCGGGTAAAGAGCGCTGCCCAGTCGCCGACGATACAGTAATAGTAAGTGAGTCGCAGCCGAAGGGGGATGACAGTCTGATAAGTACCCAATTTACGCAATTTTGACCTATTAAAATGGCACTTATTTGCTTATGTTTTAAAGAATTACCTAACTTAAATCCCCATATTATGTAGGTTTATAATATATTTTGAAAGATAAATGCAAGCATAATTAATCAAGAAGAATCCCATAAAGAATGGAGAAAAGGGCAAAAGTGGAAAAGAGCTAAAAGACGAAGTTAGAGCAAGGCCGCTTAGCGCATGTCACGACAAAGGGCCGCTGAGCGGTGCAACCCTGGCTGCTCAGCGATAGTACGTCGGAGCCACTTGCAGCCGCCGCATTAATTGTGCCAGCTAGAGCCAGCCTGGATTGCGGCGCCGCCCTGACACGTCAGCGCCGCCACTGCAAAAGCTGTCGGAGCATTTATTACGCTGTGTGTAGTGATTACACCGTTCAGTGGTTAACCATTACCGCTGAGCAATGCCCTCGAACTTTTCCTATAAATAGGAGGCCGAGGCATTCATTTGAAGACACCATTCCATAGTTCATTCTTCACTTCTTTCCTAAATTTCTTGTACTTCAAAGTTTAGGTTAGTTTAGCAATAAAGAGGAGGCCGGTGAAGGAGCCAGGAGATCGAAGAAGCTTAGCGAGCCGCTGTCATGATAGCAAGATAACGTGTCATGGTAAGCGTCCAAACCTTGCCTCTGAGATTCTCTTGTAAGATAGATTTCTAATCCTCTTGTTGTTAGGATTTGATGAACACTGTAGTATGATTGTATCTATGTACTTTTGCATATGAATTATTCAGTTTCTTATGATTTGCTTGAATGATTTTATACTTAATGCTAGCTTTTGTTTAGTGTTTTGCTTCTTGATTTGGGACTTATTTGTATGACGAAAGTTATACTAATTAAGTTGTAAACCAAGTTAAGACCAATATTACTATGCTAAGCTAGATTCTAGACTTGAACGTTGTGAACGAAAGTTACAATCATTAGAGTCGGATCTAAATCATTTCATCTAATTCTTGTTGCCATAACTAGAATAAGGTTAGCCGTTTTAACATTTGGGATAACGCTGGCGTACTTTGTTAAACTCGTGTGCGAAAGTGACAGTTTAACAAAAGAAACCTGTGATCTTTTCATGCGCGAAAGCGATGACAAGTTAAGAACTGGTGGCGGGCACTCAGTGAAATGATAATTCTATGTAATAAGTAACTGGATGCATGAAACTATGATATGATTCAATTCCCAACAAGCTTCCGGATCTACCTATGATTTGTTGCCTATTTACTTTTATGTTGTTTCTTTACTTATTTAAATTATCAACAAATTTACCAATCCTTCACTTTATTGTTTAATTAACTAAACTCAAGAAAGGTTTTTTTGCAACTCCCTGTGGATTCGACTATACCCGACTATACTGCAATTGGATCCCTTGTTGATCTGAAAGCCGTAAAGAAGGATATATTATTTTGAAACGACTGAAAGTTCAAATTAAGCTTCTAAAAAAAGCATTGAACAAACACGTAGATTTGGCTTTCATCAAAATTGGCGCCGTTGCCTGGGAATGGAATTGCGTCAAATTAGAGAAAGTTTAACATTTGGCTTTCATCACAGTCCCACGGACTGCTAAGGAGAATGATGGACAAGCAAAGTAACGAAAGAGAACGCAACCTTAGGTAGTGTAAGAGAACCCCCCAGGTCCCCCATGCATGGAATGTAAATGCATGTCTGTGCATGTATATATGTATATGTAAAAGTATGTATGGTCGTAGGGCCCGGTCTAATAGCCCAGAAGTAAGCCCTCATATCCCCTAAGCCTAGTACAACTGGTGATAATAACCTCGATAGGTACTGATCCCCTAGGGAAAAGACTAGATTTCCCCCGACACTTAGTAACTTAGATAAAGCCGTTCAGGAATAGCAAGATTAAAAGTGAACTAGGAATTGTAGAATAGCATGCACTTAGAGATATCCTGAGTGGCCTAGATCATAACCGAGCCAAAGGAAAGTAGAGACCGCTGTAGATACCCATTGAGAATGCATTGTTCTCATTTCCACTCATTTGTGATTCCAGGTGCCATCGATGACTACTTCGCCGGTGGAGAAGGCCCTAATGATCAGTATGACCCGGCGGATTGACCCGGTCATGGGGATCATTACGAAAACCCACGTGTACCTGCTGGCTGCTGCTGCAGGTGACCCCTTTTTTTGGATATAGGACCCCCGCTTGAGCCACTACAGACCCCAGGGGCATCTGCTAACTGCCCCATTGTGATCGAGGACGCGGAGGATGATGATCGGGAAAGAATCGACTCCGAGGAAGACGAAGACGAAGCGGTCGAAGTAGAAGGGGAGGAAGACTCAAAGGATGACCCAGACCCCAAGCAGGGATAGTCGTAGCAGTTGTGCAACGAAATTTGTTTTCTTTGGTTTTCGTAATTAGTTTTGCACGGACGCATCGGGGACACCCCAGTCCGTAGTATATGTAGCTTGTAAGGTGTGTATTCGACCCTATGAATTTCTTAGGGTGAATGACTACTATATTGTGTAATATATATGTACCTACTTGTTATGTTATTACTCTAATCTTGTATGTTGTGTGTGGAGGACCGCCATGTATGGATACATGCTTGTTTACTTGATTGACAATTACTCAAATGTTGATCGTTAAGCCCGCAAGGCTCTAACGTTTGTATATATCCTTTATTCTGCGTGGCTCATAATTGTAACTGATAATAAGTACAAAAAGTTTGAACTGGTCCATACTTTTGTAAAGAGATATTTTCGAACGTATAGGGGCTTAGAGTAAACCCACCAAGTAGATAACAACCTAACCTAGGCTTGGATTATGACTTAAGCATAAGCTAGCTAGTTAGGATGTTTCAAAACCATTACCTTGACTAGCAATTTTTGAAAATAATTTTAGTGATTTAACTTTCCAGTCTAAATAAATGGCTCGTATATTTATTTATTACGCAAAATCCTTTCTAAGGAAAAAGCAAGATGTTACAGTGATCAAGAAAAAATAGCAAAACGACAGAAGAAAAGATGGACACAACAAAAGACAAACAGAGGAATGTTCGATGATGAACTCATAAAAAAATGAACTAGTGAGGGGTTAGGTCTTACTAGTAGATACAGGAAGAAAGTATGGGTTGATGGAACAAATGAATGATGTAGTAGCAAAGGAGGCAAGAAGATGAACTAGTGATGAAGAAGAATCAAGAAGAAGACGAGAGGGTTGTGATTGTAGGTGGAAGAAATGGTTAGGTTGCAAGAGCTTTGGAAGAAGAAAGGTTGTGAGAGAGCGCGAAATATGAATTGTTGCATGTGAGAAATAGATTGAATACAGGATGGACGAGATTGCATGCGTGGGACATGTGCACGATGGGCAAGAGTGAGACACGTTTCCCCCTTTTTGGGCTTCAGAGTACTGGGCCTTTTTTACAATATGTATGCAATGAGTGTACAATGCTTAGTTGTGCATAAATGGGGACTCATACATTTAAGTGCTATCTATATCTTAATTAAAATATGACATATATGTGTGTGCGGACAATTTTACTATAATATTCCTGTTACACAAACTAATTACCAAAATACCCCTGTTTTCAAACATTTTACACAAATACCACGGTTTTGGCTCACGTGACAACTGTGTACTACATGGTGTGCCAGGTAAGATTCGCCTATGAGGTTGGCAAATTCACCACAAATTCACCTATGGATATGGAGAATCTTTCGTAATTTCGCCTACAAGGTTGGGGAATCCTCATTAAAATCGCTGGTTGGCGAATTCAACCCGAATTTGCCACCCGATTTCGCGAATCCGTAATGAATAATATTAAAAAATTCTATAATATATTTTAATATAAAATTATATAAAATGAAAAATTATATAATACATTCAAACATTATTTTATCCAAAATTCTTAATAAATTATAATATATATTATACATATTTATAATAATATGACCTTTTTATACCCCTTGTGAATTTAGTAAAGGAAAATATAATGGAATTTCAAAAAATATATTGCAAAAAGACCGGGACACTTTTTGTCGTGCACACAGGGGGGCAAATCCATCGATTTGCACTTCGAAGAGCCCAAATGGCTTGGACTCATGCGCGCGAGCCCAACTCCCTTCTCAACTCTTTTTACCAATACAACAACTATTAAAGGTATATAAAAACTTAAAAAGTTTGTGATCTAACCTATGTGAGACTAGAAATTTTGAAACACATAACATTTTCCAACAAATGGCATAACACTTATAAGGTTCTTGGCTCTCTATTTGTAAAAATCATGAGTCATTCGAATGACCAGGGATGAGTCATTTGAATGACCAGGGCTGAGTCATTCGAATGACCAGTGCTAAGTCATTCAAATGACCTGGCAAATTTGCTCCTAGATGAGTAAAATTCAGGGTCATTTGAATGACTATGCTTGGTCATTCGAATGACCATGTATCAAACTCATTCACAACATAGTTTCTTGCTTGTTTCATTAAAATTTTCCAACATTGTTTCCTATAAATTACTTGGGCTTTCCCACTGGTTCCAACAATCACATTAGCGTATTTTTAACTTCAAAAATACCCCAAACCATTCATGCACCATAATAACCATATTTTTCTACATAATCTCTACTACGTTATATTTTACTATACTATACACATAACACATAAAAATCACCAAGGAGGTAAGTAAGCTAGGGTTACCCACTTCCTAAGCGTGTCGGTTCTTAGTGAAAATGGTGAGAAACCGTTCCCACGAATGTTAGTACGATCCTGCTATTTTTCCTGAGTCCGACAACGTAACTACTAAGTGCAAGAACGGAACAAAAATATATGGAAGCAAATGAAATTTGTAAGCAAAATGTGGCAAGGGACTAGCTATTTATAGGCCACCAAGTCGGTGGCCTTGTCCTTGATTACAAATTTTTTCCTTTTTATTTTAATTAATTAATTAATTAGGATAATCCCCTTGTCTCCATCATGAATAGTAATAGGATAGATATTAATGGACTCTTTGACTTGCGAACCGCGGGGAGTGCTGAGGCCCTTGGCCAATTCCGATCACGTTTGATCGTGTTTGGTCGTTAGCTATTCGGGTGCTTCGTGTACGGCTGTCCGAAAAATATTCTGGACTCGCCATCATGATCTATTAATTTTCCTAACATAGGATTTACTTCAATCTAAGGTACTTGTAAATTTAGTTTCACAAGAGAGTTCTTTATGTATACCTTTGATACATCGTTAGATCCCGGCTACGAGAGACAATTAATTCGGTGTCTGCAAAATTTCGTGAAACTGCAAACTATTGCCTTTAAGGATGTTTTAGCCTAAGAATTTGTATTTTCAACTTCTAGCTTACATCAAGGGCTTATATATATATATATATATATATATATATATATATATATATATTGTGAAATCTTTGCTAAGGAAAAGTGGGATGTTACAGGTAGCTTGTAGGAATGTTCACTTTCCTGCCAGTAGGTGGCTTGTAGGGGAGGGACAGTCAATATTTCCTGTAGGTAGGTAGCTTAGAGGAATGTTCACTTTCTTGTCAGTAAGTGGTTTGTAGGGAAGGGACAATATGTATTCTTGTAGGTAGGTTGCTTGCAGGAATGCACACTGTTCTGTTTGTAGAAGTATCAAGGATTAGTTTCAGAAAGTGCGATGTATGTATATGGTTATGTATGTATAAGGCAATGTCGAATGATTCCCAAGAATGCCTATATAAAGATTATAAAATACGAGAGTACGCGATCCGATATATTTTACTTCATAGTAAATAGGTAAGCTGCTCAGGACTAGCAAGGATTTAAATTAAAGATGAAACAGGGCATTAATGTATTTATTTATGTTATCACCTAGAGATCTCCTGAGTGGCCTGGAATAATAACTAAATCAAACTAATAGTTACGCCCCTAGGATTCCCATTGAGGACGCAAAGTTCTCACCCTATTCATGATGATTCCAGGAGCATCTGCAGGGAAATCCTACATTTGGACAGTGAATGGTTGACTACGAGGTCATCATGGTTTCAACTTCCGTAGAGATCTTTGACGTACAAGACACAGCTAGCGAGCAGAGGAATTATGTTTCTTAATGCGAACCATGACAATTTAACACTATGTTTTGTAATAGCCTTCTACATGTAATGGGATTATATGTGCTACAAGGATGTGCTTATGTATAGAACTAAGGGTGCAACTGTTATTGGACCGTTATCGATGAATGTAAATTATGTTTTCTGCAATTATCTTGTGATGGGATGTAGAATGCTTAAGTCCTTTAGACTCTATCGATTGTGTGTGTGTGTGTGTGTATGTGTATGTCTTTTTTCACACGCATGACTCATACTTTATGTTTCCATAACAAAGAAAAATTTTAAATTGGACCATATTTTCAATAAAAGGATATTTAAGAAAATATTATAGGACTAAAAATTTTCCAACCAAAGCAGATAAAAACCCTGTAAGCATTGTTTACGAGGTAAGCGTAAGCAGCTAGCAGGGGTGTTACAGGTTAGGTCTTACCAAAAGATACGGAGAGGAAAGTGTGGGTTGATGGAACAAATGAATAACGTAGTAGCAAAGGAAGCAAGAAGATGAACTAGTGATGAAGAAAAATCAAGAGGAAGACGAGAGGGTCGTGATCGTAGGAAGAAGAAATGGTTAGGTTGCAAAACATTGAAGGAAGAAAGGTTGTGTGAGAGAGCGCGAAATGTGAATTGTTGCGTGTGAGAAATGGATTAAATACAAGAGCGTGAGACACGTGCACGATGTGTGAGAGTGAGACACGTTTTCCCCCTTTTTGGGCTTCAGAGTACTGGGCCTTTTTTACAATATGTATGCAATGGGTGTACAATGCTTAGGTGCGCAAAAACGGGGACTCTTACCTTTAAGTGCTATGTATATCTTAATTAAAATGTGACAAATATATGCGTGTGCGATAACAACCCCATGTTACCAAGAATCATAAGCCAACTATTCCCCACTCACCGCCTAGTTGTCTCAACATCTTCCCTAGATTCACTGCAATTTCATTTGTCTTCGTCTCAACACAAGCAGCAAGAACTAGACAGGAATCTTTGGCATCCAGACAGCACAGATAGATCTGCAGTGCTGTTCATTTTGACCAACACAGTCATCACCCCCAAGAAAAAGCAAAAATATATATTATATAAAGTGCGATCAAAGTATATCCACACAATAAGGATGCAGGTAATGATTTGTTATTTATGCATCGATCGCATAATATATATTGGAACCTGCAGCAATATGCATCATTCACACAACAAGCCTGATATAACTCCTCTGGTGTTTAATATATATATAGCAGATTCTTCGGTGGCTCTTCAAAGGTGCACAACAACAAGAAAGAAAGGACAGCACTTTCAATCACTACCCCCAAAAGTGAATATTGAAATGGTAAGAAAGACTCTTACTCAGCCCTCGTTACATCCTCCCTGCATTTATACACAGGTCCCTTTTAATTTTTAGATACATTTTTAAATCAAATCAATGTATTTGAATGCAAAATTGTAAATTACATTGATTTAAAATTATGTCAAAAAATTAAAAGTGACCTGGATAGAAGGAATACTGATTTTGATTTTCTGGTCTTTGTTATACTACATGAGCGATTCCAATGCGCGCGCGCGCATGTATATATATGTGTGTGTATGTATGTATCCTCTATTTTGGTGGTTCTTCTCAGACAAAAATGCTGAAGGGAAAGCGATAAAACTGGAGAAGAGGGTGCAGCAGAGGCTTGCTTTTACAGCACCCTCCTCAACTTGAAGAGAGATTGGGAGACGCTGCTGGCAAGAGGAACAATTTCGTGCATTGGACCAAGATGGCGAAGAAAGAAGAATCAGCCGCTGCTCATGCAGGGAACAAGGTTCTGCCCGTAGCTGAGGCGCTCTTCTCTCCTGAATGCGTTGCCGCAGCCTCAGAAGCTAAGGGTGACAAAAGGAGGCCCGTTTCGAGAATGAAAGAGCTGCTTAGGTGGGCTGCCTCTGCCAAGACAGAGAGAGGAGGAGGAAAACTCGGTGGAAGAAAGGTAATCAATTTTCCCTCATATCCTTTAAAGATTTTCTAACAAATATTTTGAAAAAGCACTTGTTAAGAAAGAGTTCTGCTACACGTACATAAAAAATCATACACAATACATACATCTCATATTTATATACATAAAGTTTGTGTTTTAACTCATGTAATGTTTGTACACTTAATTAAGTATAGTTAAGAGTATCATTTACAAGTTTGTAATGTTTGTGTACTCGTGAGAATAAAGTTTTTGCATTATTAATGGTGTATGTATGAGTGTATGAAATTGAGTGTACATGTACCATTTATTGTTAAGAAAACATATACAATAATTTTATATTGAATAAAAGTAAAATGTGTATATTTTTAATATGTTTCATCAACCTATTTTTTTTAATAATTTTAAATTCCTTAATCAATGTCCTATTAGATAACAAAACTCAATTTTTAAAACCTCTTCAGTTGACCTTTATTATTTTCAAGTTTCAATCATGTGCCCGTTTAAATTTTTCTTTTTTTATAAACACGGTGCCAACTGTATTTATGTACCCTAACAAGTAAGCTAATAAAACTCATAAACATGTTAATATATCTTGATTAAAGTAAGTAAAATTCACATTTTTTTTTAATGTGTCTGAATATGAAATGTTGTGATTGTGTTCGTCACTGGAAATTGATCCGATCGTGGAATTCTTATCAGGTGTCAATGCTCCCAAGACGCTGGACCCAGAAGGAAGTTCGAGATGCTGGTGGTCAAATTTGCAACGATTCACCGAAGATCAGTTTCAGATGTGATGCGGACAGCTGCTCCTCAATTTCCTCTGTCTTCTCAGCTTCCTCAGCCACAAATTGGAAAAACCAAGTTTCACATTCAGCCGGAACCCTTAATCCTCCCGCCGCAGAAACTACCCGTAAAACTAGTAAAGAGGGAAACTGGACCACGACAGAAGATTGTAAGCCATGCTTGTGTATTACCTTTATATTTTTTTTACATTTAAGTTGTGTTAGATTTAGATATGTTCATTTTGTATAAGATGTTGTGTGGAACATAGTTCTCAAACTCGAGAGTTTAAGTAAATTCGTGAAATCTCAGTAAACTTATAAATCGTAAATTCGTAAGAATTTACATGTGTAAAAAGTGCATGTTACGAGTAATATAATTAAAAACTAAACATAATTAGATGTGTTTATAAATATCATTGAATAATATTAACTTTAAAATAAAATTAATGAAAGAAATATCATAAAATATACATTGATGCATCGCATTTAGTTGTTGTGTCATATTTGATTTTGTATATGTATTACTTTATAATTCGATAAAGCAACTCAATTATGATAAATACATAAAATTAGTTTAATAAATCTAATAGATATTGTCTAACATAAACAGATTTAGCTAAGTATCTCTAACAAAGTTGCTAAATCGGTACATTTTGAGGTAAACTCCTAAACTCGTAGGTGGATTTTAGCTCGTATAATCGCTAGTAGAATCGAGAGTTTACTTAAACTAGTATGAGTTTGCTAAAAGAGAGTTTACACGAGTTTTAACTCTTTTTGTGTAGTAAAATCATAAACTCGTAAAAGTTTATGAGTTAACTCGAGAGTTTAATAACCATGGTATTAACTCAATTCACACATTATTAAATGATAACTATAGACAAATGTATGAGTTGACATGATGATGTCTGATATAAAATGAGTCCATCAAACATTTTTTTTTTCTAGTCTTGTATTTTCGTCCATTTTTATTCTAAGAACAAAAATTGGTAGCTAGGCCTTGAACAATCAAAATACTTCAATTAATTATCCTTTCTTTGCCATCTCTTTGTTTGATGAGCAGATTTTGTGCTGGAACTGTGAAGAGATGGGTCTACAGAAGATCATATTCCTTGTGCGGTGAACTGCTCTGCTAGCTGGGAATCAACGTCACATGTTATTAACGCTCTAAGTATGAATCTTGTTCATGGATAATTTCCGCCAGATATTTCATATATAATTTAGAGATGTTATGGAACTTAACTTAAAATAGAGGTATTTGAAGTCTTATAGTATTACTATGTCGGTCCTCAATCATCCGAATGTACTAGATGGTGATCAAACTGATCTTAACCTGTGCATGTGACGTGAGAATGTTTCGCGTCTACATTATTATGGTTATCGACTATAATTATGCGTTCACCGGCCTAATTAATGTAGAAGAGTTTATAAGTCACTGGGGAGGACCACTTCCTATAATCATCATTGATGATATCGGAAACGAAAGTTTAATGTCCGTTATCTGAGTTCGCAAACCAACATGCATTGATAGCATAAAAGTGCTGTGTACCTAACGTTAATATTTTTTTGAAAAAATTTAAGATTTTGTTGTATTCAGTGCATTAAAATAGTTTTTTTTTATAAAATATTTGTTTTTATTAAATTTTTAACAAGTGTTTTAAGGACATTTATTATCAAAACTTTTGTTTTATTGATACAACTACTCTATTTGTTTTTAAATAATTGTTCATCTTTCTCTTTTGGTATTTTTTTTAATAATTTTTTTACTTTTTAAATTTAGACTACATTAATCATTTTTTTTTCTTAGTATACATCTATTTAATGAGAGTTGTGGAAGGGAGACAGAGTAATAGATGAAGAAATTAATAGAGGTAATTTGGTAAATGATTGTTAAATTTTATTAGCTTTCAAACTTTTCAATTATTATTTTTAATATTGTGCAAAATAGAAAGTGGACAATTATTTGAGAACGGAGGGAGTAACTCTAATATTATGAAATGAGCAATGCTTGAGAGATCTAACAAATCAACCTACAAATTAACCTACACATTTTGATGAATGACACATTCCTATATTATCCCTTAAAATGTAAGTGTCATTCATAAAAGTGTATAAATTGATAAGTTACGTCTTCCAAACAATTTTCTTTATGAAATGCATGAGTGTAAAAGTTGTTTTATCATTCAGAAATTTGTGATGGTGGCTTTATTAGTAGAGAGAACTTTTATAACGACATTTCAAATTTTCATATCAATTACCTTGATAAAGATTTTCATGTGTTCCTTGAAAATAGATAACCAATAAAATGAGACTTTTTTTTCTTGAATAGGGAGTTTGATGAAACCATTGTTTCACACGAAATAATTTTGGGGAATTACTTGACGCAAACACAAAAGATTGTTTTAAGATGAGACAGGCGATTTATGGCATTTTAGGTAAAGAGGTTTCCAACTAGGCGAGTTAGGGCGACATTAGATTAGATTGCTAGAATGTTAAACGCTAAAGTTTAAAAAGATAATAAATGAACTTTAGAATTGAATGAGACTTTAGGTGGGTTTCGGCCAACTTGGTTTGGTATACCTTATGGATAGTTACATAGTTATTAAATGGGAATCCCCTTCTTGGCACGTCAATCGACACTCCCTTCACCATCCGGCAAGAAGAAATGGTTTATGCTAAGAAAGCAAGATTATATTAAGAAAGCATGAGGTCCACCTCTGGTTAAGTCACAAGGACAACCCCCATCATCCTGCAAGAAGGAATGGTCACTATGTTTTTTTTTATGCTAAATGTGTCTATAGGTCACAACCACATCAGGTGTGAGTTCTACCTAAGGAAAGGAAAGGAAAAGTAGGTTGTACTCAACAAGGGGATTGTGAGAAACAGTGAGAGAGTAATATATGTATGTATTACTGAGTTGTGTATTTTTACATAGGAGGCTGAGCCTATTTATAAGCTGAGGACTCAACAGCCAAAAACAAATTACAATTAATTTACAAGATTAAATCAAATCAAATCAATTATGTAAATATTTACAATCAAATCAAATCAACAATCAAATCAAATCCATAATCATTAACATCTCCCTCAAACTCAAGTAGTCTTTGATGAAACCAACTTGAGTTTGGAGACCAAAGTGTTGAAGCGGCCAGGATGATGTGCTTTAGTGAATATGTCAGCAGGTTGATCAAGAGTCCCAATTGAGATAAGGCGAAGGGCACCACACAGAATGTGTTGGCGAACAAAGTGACAATCAATCTCAATGTGTTTGGTACGCTCATGGAAGACATCATTATGAGCAATTTGAATAGAACTTCGATTGTCACAATATAGATCAGTAGCAGAGGATTGAGAGAATCCCAGATCATCAAGGAGCCAACATAACCAAAGGAGTTCAGAAGTAGTGTCAACAAGAGCTCGATATTCAGCCTCAGTACTAGAGCGAGCAGTCAATGTTTGTTTCTTGCTTCGCCATGAGATAAATGAGTCACCGAGAAAGATGCAATAGCCCGTGGTAGAACGACGATCAGTAGGATCACCACCCTATGAGCATCAGAGTGGGCAGAGAAATTGAGTCCATGAAACAGTGTTCCTTTGATATGCGGAGAATGCGAAGAATTGCAGCATAATGAGTAGATCGTGGAGCGGTCATAAATTGACTAACCAAGTGTACTGCATATGAAATGTCAGGGTGAGTAATAGTTAAGTAGATCAAGCTGCCGACAAGCTGTCTGTATAGAGTGGGATTATCGAGTGCGGTTCCATCCATAGGTATAAAGCAAACATTAGGTTCCAGAGAAGTGAATTCTGTGCGACTATCTGTGAGACCAGCTCGAGCAATAAAATCAGATGCATACTTGGCCTGAGATAAACAAATACCATTAGTAGAGGAAAGAACTTCAAGACCTAGAAAATAACTGAAAGTGCCAAGATCCTTCATTTCAAAATGGCAGCTCAGAGATGCTTTAAGATTAGTAATGCCTGAGATGTCATCTCTAGTAATAATCATGTCATCAACATAAAGTAATAGTAACACAGAGCCTTGATTTGTTCGTTGGATGAAGAGAGCAGAGTCGTGTGGACTGGAAGTGAACCCAAGTTGACTAACAGTATAACTGAATTTGGCAAACCAAGCATGGGGAGATTGCTTAAGACCATATAAGGCCTTACGAAGAAGACAAACCTTGTTTGGTGGAAAAGTGTAGCCTTGAGGAGGTTTCATATAAACTTCTTCCTCTAAGTCACCATTAAGGAAAGCATTTTCATATCCATTTGGCTAAGAGTCCATTTCTGAGTGGCCGTAATTGCTAGGAGAGCACGTACAGCGGTGATGCGAGCAACAGGGGCAAATGTCTCCTCATAGTCAATGCCATACTCTTGAGTAAGCCATCGGAATGGGTCTTGATTTTGTACACCCATTTGCATCCCACAAGCATCTTACCAGAAGGTTGATCAACCAGGTCCCAAGTGTGAGTATCTTCTAATGCTTGTAACTCTTCTTGCATGGCATGTTGCCAAAGAGGATCCGTGGATGCTTCTTTATGGGACTGCGGTTCATGTAAGTGAAGCATAGTAGAAAAACAATGATAATCACGGAGATATGAAGGTGGATTTCTCACCCTAGTTGGACGATCCGAAGAATCATGAGAATGTTGAGCAGGACCTACGTTCGGGATA
Source organism: Nissolia schottii (assembly GCA_003254905.1). NCBI lineage: Eukaryota > Viridiplantae > Streptophyta > Magnoliopsida > Fabales > Fabaceae > Nissolia > Nissolia schottii. The sequence goes on from QANU01000451.1 coordinate 29,244, forward strand.
AGATTAGAAGGAGAGGTTGAAACATCAGAAGGCACTGTGAGCTCAGGAAAAGAACCTGCATCAGAATCACTAGGAAAAAGGTCAACAGAGGAGTTAGTAAAAAAAGGAATTGTGGTGGTGGGAACAGACTTGAAGGAAGATAAAGATGAGAACATGTGGTGTTCCCAAAAGATAATGTGACGGGAGATACGAATGCGTTGAGAGATGAGATCCCAACAACGATACACTTTGTGTTCTGTCCCATAACCAAGAAAGCAACAAAGTCGAGCACATGGTTCTAGTTTAGTGTATTCATGTGATTGAAGAATTACAAAACATGCACAACCAAACACTTTTAAGGAGTTGTAATCAAGAGAAGTGTGGTGGAGACGCTCAAAGAGAGAGACATTAGCAAGAGTAGAGGATGGTTGGCGATCAATGACATGGACAGTAGTAAGGGCAGCTTCACCCCAAGCTCGCTCAGGACAAGAGGAAGAGATAAACATAGCACGAACAAAGTCAAGAATGTGACGCTGCTTTCGTTCCGCACGTCCATTTTGTTGAGAAGTACCGAGACAAGAAAATTCAGATAGAGTTCCTTGTCCACTGAGAAAGGTCAAAAGCTTTGAGCCACGATATTCCATGGCATTATTACGTCGAAAAACTTTAATCACTTTTGAAAACTGAGTTTTAATCATTTTGGCTAAATTAATATAAATTTCAGGCAGTTCATGATAATTTTCAATAGATATATCCAAGTGTAACGGGAATGATCATCAATAAAAATAACAAAATATCGAGCTCCGCCCAGTGTAGGAGTGGGAGTTGGTCCCCAAACATCAGAGTGCACTAAATCAAAAGGAGAGTTAGAAATAGATGTGCTTTTATTAAAAGATAAAGCTGGTTATTTAGCAGTTTGACAAGAAATGCAATTAAAGGATTCATTACTAACGTGTCCTAAAATTCCTAAAGAAAGGAGGTGACGCATTTTCCCTATAGAGCTGTGAGCAAGACGATGATGCCAGAGTTGGAGGGAAGAGGGGGTGGAAGCAGCATAGATATTAGAAGGAACGTGAAGACTAGTGAGCTCAAATAGCCTTCTAATCTTCCATTCAGTCCCGATAAATTTCCCCGTCCGTGGGTCCTGCACATGGCAACCAGAAGAAGAAAAGGTAATTTCATATCCAAGATCACATAATTGACCAACAGAGATAAGATGAAAGCTTAACTTAGGAATGAGATATGTGTCAGGTAATGTGAGAGTGGGTGAGGAGATAGAACCCTTATGACTTATGTTCATAAGAGATCTATTTGCAGTGTGTATAGCTAGTGCAATACTAGTGGTAGTCATGGAAGAAAAATTATGAGATGCAGATGTCATGTGGTTACAATATGCAGAATCAAAATACCATTTTGTTTTACCTGATGTGGTGGACAAAGCAGCGAGAGTATTACCGGAAAGTGAAAGGAGTTGTTTCAGTAGGGACTCAATATCACCTGAGGAGACTGCAGCAGTAGAGGTGGCGGAGGGAGAGGCCACAATGTCATTAGTGGCAGCAACAGTGGCAAGCACGACTTTAAAAGAACTGGAGTGTTGTTGAGACTTAACATGAGCAGGTCTTGGTGGGCGAGTGGGACAATCCTCAATAACGTGTCCTGGCTTTTTACAGTAGCGACAAACTAGAGCATTGCAATTGGATGCGATATGACATTTCTTCTTACAGGTGTGACATTCTATGGTGGGGCAGTCGATGACAATGTCAACAGAATTTACTTGTGCTGTTAACAGTCGCAAAAACCATATCTGTTGTTGGTTTTAGGAGCCCTAAATGGGTTTCTTCAGACTTGAGACGAGGGAAAGCATCTTCAAGAGTGGGCAAGGGATCTTGATGGAGCAAAGATGCCCGAACAGGTTCATAGTCATCAGTGAGGGCCATCAGGAATTGGATGAGCCTAGTGCGATAACGATACTCGTCATATATCTTAGCGTCACTTTTGTGCTTCATGGCAAGTTCTCAGGATGCCAACTGATCCCAGATAGCTTCCATGTGAGCCAAAAATTCATAAACAGCTTGTCCGGGTGCTTGTTTGAGACTATGGAGTTCCTTCAGAAGTTGATACTGATGAGATAAATCGAAAATAGTATAACGATTTTGCAAGTGATCCCGTACTTCCTTGGCGGTGTCATACCGGCCAAACTGAAGATGAATGATAGGTGTTGAGGTATTGCGAAACCAGGTGATTATTTGGTGATTCTTACTATCCCATTCTTCTAATATGTAAGCAAAAGTTTCGTCAGAATCATCTTTGGGTTTGACAGGACATACAATGTCACATGTCACATATCGTCAGAGTTTACGGCCCTTCAAAAAACCACACATTGCCTCAACCCAATGGGTGTAGTTGAAACCATTTAGGATGACAGGAATAGGATGGGCAATATCTATTTTATCCATGATTAAGCACACTGACAAAAAGGAACAATACTTTCAGGGTTGAATTGACGAAAAAGGATTGCAAAAATGGAATTATCTCACCAAAATAGCATAGGAAGGGTTGACTTGATTGCCACGTCGGCACGCCATGTCAGCAGTAAGGACCACGTGTCAGTACACGTCAGCACATGAGCGACACCTCAGCCACCAGGCAACATAGTCAGCAGCTTCACGGTTTGGGCTTGGGTGTATGGGCTGATCACGATTTTTTTTTTTGTCTGTAGGGCTGGGGTGTAGTGGGCTTGGCTGTTTTGTTTCTGTCTTTCTTCCTTTTCTCTCTCTCTTTTTTGTTATGGTTTGGGCTGGGGGCTGCTGAGGAAAAAAAAAGGAAAAAATTAAAAAACCAAAAAAAGGAACCTGGGCAGGGCTTGGACGGAGGCACGTGCGAGAGAGAGTGCAGGCCTGGTGGGGGCGTGGAGCTCGGTGCAGCAAACGTTGGACGGCGTATGACGGCGCGTGGATCACTGGAACGACGCCAAATTTTGCCGGCAGGTGCAGCGGAGGACGGAGGAGATGGTGGGGGCGACGGTAAGAAAAATCAGTGCACGGGAAGCGGAGAAAAGAAGGCTAACTGATACCATCTGAGAAACAGTGAGAGAGTAATATATGTATGTATTACTGAGTTGTGTATTTTTACATAGTAGGCTGAGCCTATTTATAAGCTGAGGACTCAACAGCCAAAAACAAATTACAATTAATTTACAAGATTAAATCAAATCAAATCAATTATGTAAATATTTACAATCAAATCAAATCAAATCCATAATCATTAACAGGGACGACGATCCCACTGAGTACATGGAAGAAAGACAAGAACGATACACCTCGAAGGAATAGCCTGACAGTGTGCATAAGACGATCCC